>PVJX010041455.1:0-14645 GCA_004027295.1 Dolichotis patagonum
GGGGAATTGGCCATCCCCTGAGGGAGGATGCGCCATTGAAATCTCTGCATGGGAGCCTTAAAATTAGTTGTTGGGAGACTAAAAGCAAAGCGTTTTTGATCTTGTGGGTGTAGGGGGATTGAGAAAAAGCAGTCTTTGAGATCTATGACAATTTTAAAGAATCCTAATGGAATGGCACTGGGTGAAGGAAGGCCTGGCTGTAAAGGTCCCACTACAACCATAGTCTTATTTATTGCCCTAAGATCTTCTAGTAATCTCCATTTTCCTGACTTTTTTCGTATAACAAAAATGGGCGTGTTCCAGGGGGAGTTGCTCGGGACAATGTGGCCTGCATTTAACTGGTCCTGCACCAGCTGTTGAGTGGCTGCAAGCTTTTCAGAGGTAAGGGGCCACTGATCAACCCAAACAGAGGCATCTGATAGCCAAGTAATTTCTTTGGCATGGGCCACAGGAAAGTCAATGACCCCTATTGAAAATGGCCTAGACCTGTCCTTGAGGGGATTGGGGTTGGGGAAATGGGAGCTTTGATGCCTGAACTCTGTTTGCCCAAGCCTTGGTTAGGGAGGAATCCCTGAGTGAGCATTTGTTTTGTAACTGTGGTATTAGGGCTGCCCATCATCATTCCCATCTGGGTCAGTAAATCTCTGCCCCACAAATTGAGGGGTAGCCCCTCCACAACATAGGGCCATATATGTCCTTGATTGTTTTCTTTATCTTTCCAAGTAAGCAGATTGGTGCTACATTGTGGATTTTTGGATTGTCCAATCCCTTGTAGATAAGTCATAGTGATCTCTAGGGGCCATGTGGGAGGCCAGTCTTCCTTTCTGATAATGGTGACATCAGCACTCGTATCTATGAGGGCTGAGAAACCTTTTCCATTGAGTAACAAAGTCATAAGGGGTTTATCTTTGGAAATGAATTGAGCCCAATATATATCTGAAGACCCAAAAGAAGAATCTCCCCTATTGGTGGCCATGGCTATATTAGGAGTTTGGACTAAAGGTAATAGCACCAATTGAGCAATACGTTGCCTTTGACTAATGGAAACCAGACCAGAGCTAGAAGAAGCCATAACAGTGATTTCACCGGTGTAGTCATTATCTATGACTCCTGGGACAATTTGTAACCCTTTTGATACTATACTGCCACGTCCAAGAATTAACCCACATGTGCCCTCAGGAAGGGGGCCACAAGTCCCAGTAGGAATGGCTTGTGGGCCCATGTCAGGAGTTAATACTGTGTTGGAGGTGGAACAGAGGTCCAGTCCTGCACTTCCTGGTGTGGCACAAACGAGGTCCGAAATGGATTGTTTTGTGTTGGGTTGTTTTGTTGTGGGACAAACCCTATAGCCCCGGGGGTCTGCCTCAAATTGGGGGTCTGGGGCTGACCCCGATTCCCGTTTCCCTGCTGAGGAAGGGGGTTACCGTCGGTGTCTGTTTTTGACCTACACTCATTGGCCCAATGGTATCCCCTCTTGCATCTAGGACATAAACTTGTAGGCTTTGGTCTTGGATTATTATGTTGAGGCTTTGGGGTGGTTAGACAGTCTTTGGCAAAATGGCCCATCTGGTCACATTTAAAACATTTACCATTATTTGTCTTTCCTCCTTGTTTATGTGCAAGGAGGACCTCCTTTATGGCTGCAGCCAAATTGCAGCTGTGACCTGAGCTTGATGATATGCAGGGCCTATATCTGCACACAAGTGAATATAACCTGAAAGATCTTCTCTCTTTTTATGTGGTTTAATTGCAGCCTGACAGGCAGAATTTGCATTTTCATAAGCCAATTGTTTGATTAGATCAGGGTTGTTTTCAGAGGAACCAAAAAGACGCTCAGTTGCCTATAGGAGGCAATCAACAAAGTCACAAAAAGGCTCTTCGGGTTTTTGTTTAATTTTTGTGAGAGAAGAAGCAACTCCACCACCAGAGGGGAGCTTTCTCCAGGCTGTAGTTGCTGCTAGGGTAACTTGTGCAAAAAGGCCTGCCTCATAATGCATTTGGGCTTGTTGTGTTGCATAATGGCCTGTCCCCATCAACATGGGAAGGGTATAGTGATTTTTTTGATTAGCATTTTTTTTTGCTAAAAGTTCACATTGATCCTGGAATTCAGCCTTCCAAAGCAGATAATTGCCTCCCAAAAGTGTAGCTCTAGTTAAATCTCTCCAATCATTTGGTATAATCCAACCTTGGGTCAAGGAATCTAGGACCACAAGGGTAAAAGCCACCATAGGGCCATATTGAGATACTGCTGTTTTTAATTCTTTTAGGGTGGTTACAGAGAACGGTGTATGGGCCCTATTAGCCCGAGGCCCCAAGGGTAGAGAGTCTGTTTCTGAAACGCTTTCATGTGGGTCAGAGTCACTGTTTCCCTCGCTATCATTAGTTTCTAAATCCCATTTGTGCAGATGCGGTGGCTGTCCCTTTCTATCTCCCCTAGTTGTTGTAGTGGCTCGTGTTTTACCTCGTGTATCTTCCTGACTTGGGGACTGATTCTCACGCCTAGTTCATCCCTTTGGTCTCCCTCTTTCTCTGATCATTTTATTGTTGTCATTTTTTGGGCTAATATTATCCTGGGTAGGCTGAATTGTCTCTCCGCCATTTTGTGGGCCAACATCAGCTGTGGCAGCTTCTGTTACTGGGAAAATTAGGTGAGGCGCCATTTTTGAGGCATTTGTTACTGGAGGGTGAATCATTTCTGTCACTGGAAACATCATTGTTGGCGTGCCTAAGAGAGGGTTAGAGCCCACATCTAATGACTGGAGCTGTAAAATGAGCCTTTGTTTTTCCTGTTTAAGTTGAAGTTGTTGTTGCAAATAATGAATCTCAGTTTCTAAATCAAGAAGGGCAGAAGGGGGGCTGGGCGGCTTTCGGAGGCTAGGTGAGGGTTGACTCAGTGTCACTAGCGTGGGGGCTACAACAGTGGGAGGGGAATGATATTGAGCAGTCTCCTTTGCTAATTGAGACCAATCAACGTCCTGAAAATCAGAGAGGTCAGGATATATCGGCCGGTATGGAGGAGGAAGTGTGGCTGTGCTGTTTTGAATACCGGACAGGGCAGCGCCATTTTTAATGCCCGACAGGGCATCGACATTTTGAATTCCGGACAGGGCATCGCCATTTTTAATTCCCTCATGCACTCCAGAAGGAGAAAGTGGTGGCAAATCGCCATCTTGAAGGGGCTCTGGGATATCAAGAATCACCGAGCCAGGGTGACTGGGTACACAGGATGTGACTAATGGTGGCTGTGGGGTGGGACTGCGGGAGGAGTGCAATGCAGCCTCCCCTTGAATAAGTGTTTCATTAACTTGAGGGTCTGCATGCCGCTGAGTTAACAGTTCAGAAATTAAGGTCCAGTATGAAAAAGAAATAACTGGGACTTTTTCAGGCCCCAAAACTCTGTAATAATCTTTGAGAGCATTTCCTACTCTTTCCCATCTCTGTATATCAATGGAGCCCTCTAAAGGAAACCAAGGGCATATTTTATGTATGAACTGAAAGTACTGCAACAAATCTCTAGTTTTAACCTTAATCCCTCTAACCTTGAGTGCCTGTCTAAGGCCATCCATGAACAATTTGTGTTCACTAATTGCCTGTCCCATGCCAAGAAATAAAATGCCGTTCACCTACTGTGATTCAGGGGAGACATAAGGTGGCTGTCTGCGTGGATCACAGGGACGAATCCCCTGGAAATGAGTACTCAGGCCTGAGCTTTATTCAGAACGGTCCCTCGTTGGATCCCCCATGCCAGGCAAGGCCACGTTGGGCGCCACTTGACCCGGCCTGCGGATCAGTCCATGGGTCTCACCTGGAGAGGGAACAGGGATGGGGGCAGGGCAAGAGGAAAGAGAGATGGAGACAAGTCGAGCAGTTCCAATCAAGTCTCATTTATTGAGGAAGTGAACATGGCTTACACAGAGGGCAGAAATGAGGGAGTCAGATCATGTGACATAGTTGGGTAACTAAGCAACTATGGGTGGTACTAACCCTTTAGCGGGAGTATCTAGGCAACAGTTGGGCGGGCTCAACTTTCTGGTGGGAGTAACTATGGGCGACGGTGGGGGAAATGCGTCATCCGGCAGAGACGTTGTGAAAAGACCGGATAGGTTGCAGTCATGTCCAGCCAGGCAGAGAGAATCATGGGTAATGTAGGCAGATGCACCAAATGCCCACAGGAGGGCGGGATGGGGCAGCAGCAGTGAGGCTATCACGCTGCTCCCTACAATGGCAGCTATTCTTTCAGGGGTGAGATGAAATCTCAATATTGCTTTAATTTGCATTTCTTGAATGACCAGTGATGGTGAACATTTCTTCATGTATTTATTTGCCATTTGTATATCTTTATCAGAGAACTGAGTGTTCATTTCAGATGCCCATTTTTGGAGAGGGTCTTTGAATTTGGGGGGCTTGATGTTTTTCAGTTCTTTGTATGTTCTGGATATAAGTACTTTGAGGGGTTGCTGGCTAAAATTCTTTCCCATTCTGTGGGTTTTCTTTTCACTTTGTTAGTGATTTCTTTTGAAGTGCAAAAACTTTTAATAATATGAAATTCCAGTTATTGATTCTTTGAAGTACTTCCTGTGTGGCTTGTGTTTTGTTCATGAATTTTTTGCTTAATCCTATGTCTCCAAGACTTCTACCTAGTTTATCTTCCAGTAGATTCAGTGTTTCTGTTTTAATGTTTAAGTCTCTGATCCAGTTAGCCTTTAGTTTTGTGCATGGTGATAGGCATACATGTAGTTGCAGTCTTCTGCATGTGGAGATCCAAGTTTTCCAACACCATTTATTAAAGAGGCTATCCTTCTTCCAGTGAACATGTTTAGCCCCTTTGTCAAATATCAGGTGGCTGAGTGTCTTTGTACTTATACTTGCATCTTCTAATCTGTTCCATTGATCCTCAGGCCTATTTCTTTGCCAGTACCATGCTGATTTTATCACTGTGGCTTTGTAATATAATTTCAAGTCAGGAATTGAGATACCTCCTGCCTTGTCTTTATTGTCCAGAATTGCCTTTGCTATTCTAGGTTTCCTCTGTTTCCAAATGAATTTTAGGAGTGTTTTCTCTAGATCTGTGAGGTATGTTGATGGTATTTTGATTGGGATTGCATTAAATCTGTATAACAGTTTTGGGAGTATGGCCATTTTTACAATGTTGGTTCTTCCTAGCCAAGAGAAAGGAATATCCTTCCTTTCTCTAATATCCCCTTTGATCTCCTTTGTTAGTGTAGTATAATTTTTTCAGCATATAGGTCTTTTACATTCTTGGTTAGGTTGATTCCTAAATATTTCATTTTTTTAGATGTTATTTTGAAGGGTGATATTTCCATAATTTCTCTCTTGGTGAGTTTCTTGTTTGTGTACAAGAATGCTACTGATTTTTGCATTTTGACTTTGTTGCCAGCTTCACTACTGAATTTGTTTATTACCTCTAGCAGTCTTTTAATGGAGTTTTTTGGGTCTTCTATATCAAGTATCATGTCATCTGAAAATAGTGATAATTTAACTTCTTCTTTTCCTATCTTTATTCCTTTTATTTCTCTCTCATCTGATTGCCCTGGCTAGTGTTTCCAGAACTATATTGAAAAGGAGTGGTGATAGTGGACATCCTTGTCTTGTTCCTGATTTTAAAGTGAAAGCTTTTAGTTTTAGTGAAAACTTTGAATGAAAGTTTTGCTGCGTACATCAGTCTGGGATGAAAGTTGTTTTCTTTCAGGGCTCAAAATATCTCATTCCAATTGTGTCTTGACTTGAGGGCTTGTGCTGAAAAGTCTGCTGTGATTCTAATGGGCTTTCCTCAATAGATGACTTGTGTTTTTTTCTCTAACAGCTTTTAGTATTCTGTTTCTATGTTGTATGTCTGAGATCTTAACTATTATGTGCCTGGGTGTAGATTTATGTTGGTTGTGACTGTTTGGTGTTCTATATGCCTCACTTATCTGCATATCAGATTTTTTCCCCATGTTTGGAAAGTTTTCTCCTATTATTTCTCTGAATATTTTACATATGTCATTTGTGTTGACTCCAGCATCTTCACTAATGCCTATTAATCTTATATTGTTGCTCTTGGCATCATCTTGAAGCTTCTGGATTGTCATTTCATGTTGCTTTGTTATTTTTAAAAGTTCTATCCTTTCATGATCACTAATTGCAATCCTGTCCTCAAGGTCCTAGATCCTATCCTCAGCCTCATTTAAATGGTTTTGCATGTTTTGGATCGAATTTCTTGTTTCTTGGATGTCTCTTTCAGTTTGCTTCATGAATTCTGCTTGTTTTCTACATTGTTCATTCAAGGTTTCAATCAGTTTCCCATGTTCCTGTACTTTTCTCTCTATTTCTTCTTTGGCTGTGCTCAGCAACTCCTTTATTAAGGTTGTTACTTCTATCTTTACCTGGGAGAGTACTTCTAATTTGATTTCCTCTATGGCCTCATGGAGTTGTTTTTTGATTTCATTTGCTATATTTTCAGTGGTTCCTGGTGTGTTACCTTTGGGGTCCTGTAGTTCAGTGTCTCCTGTATTTGCACCTGTTGCACTGGATGTTTGTGGTTGCATTCTGCCTTTTCTTTTTGCCATTTTCCTCTTTCAAGTTAGTGTTTGGTTCTCCAGACTCGTTAGTGTGAACAGTTGGTAGTGTGTATCTTGGTGTACTACTGTAGGGTTGATGTTTGTTCAATTGCTGGGTCCCACAATGAATAGGTAGGCCAGTCACCTGGCTCCCTGCTGCAGGGCCTGTTGGGTGAGTCCTATATTCCTCCTGGGCTGACAAGCTTAGTAGTATTGATGCAGGTCAGCTTTTAGTTCTTGCTAGTACTTTATCTTCAGGTTATTCCAGGTCATCAAATCTCCCTGTCTATAGTGTTTGTGTCAGCTGAGGTCCTACTGTGTCCCTATTGTGTACCTGTGTGTCTCATAAGCCCTTATGATTTTCTTCAAGTTGGGGGAGTCCTTCTTGGCACACTCCTCACTCTGCCTGATATTTTCTGTGTGTAGGAAGGGGTCACCCTCACTCTTGTCAGACTTACCAAGGTCTTACAGTTGGAGGGAGCTTTACTACTGGACCTGTTTAGCTACTGTATACCACTATTTTAGGGGCATACTCACCACACTGTCTGGAGCCAGATCTTGTTATGGTGAGACAGGCACTTAATCTCCCTTCAAGGTAGCACAGATAGTGCGCTGTAGACCAGTGTTCCTCTGGGTGCAGAGTTCCAAGTTTTCCTGGTGCACACTGGAACTCCACCGCCGCCTCTGCCTGAGTGCAAGCAGTCAGGGTCCAGGGTGTGTTCCCGGCCAGCCAGCTGCCTGGGGCTCACCAAGCAGTCCAGCTAGGCACACCCGATCCCTCTGGCGTGCCTTGGGGTGTTTTTCAGATGTGGGCTGTGGTCTTACTCGCTGGGCGCCAAGTTTGGAGTTGTCCTGTGCGCATTGGAGATCCGCCCACTGCAGGAGCTTGCACAGCCACGGCCCAGGGTGGGTTCCCAGCCAGCCAGTTGCCTGGGGTTCTCTAATAGTCTTTTAATAGAGTTTTTGGGGTCTTCTATGTGGAGTATCATGTCATCTGAAAATAATTATAATTTAACTTCTTCTTTTCCTATTTTATACCTTTTATTTCTCCCCCTTGTCTGATTGCTCCAGCTAATATTTCCAGAACTATGTTGAATAGGTGTGGTGATAGTGGACATCCTTGTCTTCTTCCTGATTTGAGAATGAAGGCTTTCAGTTTTTGTTCATTTAGTGTAATGATAGCTGTTGTTTTGTCATAGATGGCCTTTATGAGATTAAAGTACATACCATTTATTCCGTGTTTCTGTAGGGTTTTTATCATGAAAAGGTGTTGGACTTTATCAAAAGTTTTTCTACATCTACTGAGATGATCACATGATTTTTATATTTGGCTCTGTTGATGTGGTGTATTACATTTATTGATTTGCATATGTTGAACCATCCCTGCATTCCTGGAATAAATTGCACTTGGTCATGGTGTATAATCTTCTTAGTGATTTGCTGCACTCTATTTGCCAATATTTTATTGAGATTCTTTGGATCAATGTTCATTATTGAGATTGGCCTATAGTTCACATTTTTGGTAGAGTCTTTCTCTGGTTTTGGTATCAGAGTGATACTTGCCTCCAAGAATGAATTAGGGAGGACTTCTGTTTCAGTATCATTGAAGAGTTTAAGGAGTATTGGCATCAAATCTTCTCTAAATTTTTTTTATAGAATTCAGCTCTGAATCCATCAGGACCTGGGCTTTTCTCTGTTGGTAAGTTTTTAATCATGTTTTCAATTTTAGTAGCTGATATTGGGTTATTCAAAATTGCTGCATTTTCTTGGTAGAGCTTTGGTAGTTCATATTTTCCTAAAAATCTGTCCATTTCCTCTGGGTTTTCCACCCTCTATGAGTAAAGATTTTCAAGTAGGTGTTCATGATCTTTTGAATTTCCATGGGATCTGTAGCAATTTCTTTCTTTTCAGTCCTTATTGTATGAATTTGAGTTTTTTCTTTCTTTTTCTTGGTAAGGTTGACTAGGTATTTATCAATTTTGCTTATTCTCTAAAAATCAGCTCTCATTAGTTAATTCTTTGTATTATTTTTTTAGTTTCAATTGCATTGATTTCTGCTCTTTTTTTCATTTTTTTAAAATTTTATTTAAAGAGAAAAAAAGCAAAACAGAAATAGGGTAGAAACAATACAAAACCTCAAAAAACCCCCCATAAATCACTAGTTGACAAACCACATACTGTCCTCCCAGAAATAGCTGTTCATGTTACAAAATTAAGGCATACAAAGTGAACACACAGTGAGGATGCAAACAGAAAAAAAAAGGATGGAATAAAGCCAACTGAGACAGTATAGTGAAATTGGCACAGAACATCACAGCAGGTCACCAGGACAGCAGTAACAGGCAACATTGTATACCTCGTTGTTTTCACAATAGTTGTTCTTGTACTAGGTACAGCCAAATCAAAGAAATACACATTATAGAACACATCAACACAGAGTTTTGAATAGAGCAACACCATTAATCAGAACAAAGCAAAATGGGGATAAAAGTATCTGCCTTCAGAGATAGTAGAAGGAAACTCACCCGACTTGCTATACCAAATATGGTCACCTCCTAAGAGATACCCAGATCCCTGGATCCCAATTGTTATTGGAGGGGGTGTGTGGTATGTTTGGTTCTAAGGCTGTGCCCCGGTAGGAAGTAGACTGGTTGATGGTTGGCTCAGCACCCTAAGTTCCAGTGAGGTGCGGATCTCAGGAGATGCTCTTGCTTCTGGTTTCCCCGCCCTGGGCTGGCCGTGGCTTGCCAGACCACAGTCACTTTCCAGGGCGGCAGGCTGCTTACTGGTTGGCTCGGCGCCATAAGTTCCAGCATGGTGCAGATCTCAGGAGACGCTCTTGCTGCTGGTTTCCCATCCCTGGGGTGGCCGAGGCTCCGCAGACGACAGTCACTTTCCAGGGCGGCAGGCTGCTTACTGGTTGGCTCAGCGCCCTAAGTTCCAGTGTGGCACGGATCTCAGGAGAGGCTCTTGCTTCTGGTTTCCCCACCCTGGGGTGGCCGGGGCTCCCCAGATCATAGTCATTTTCCAGGGCGACAGGCTGCTTACTGGTTGGATTGGTGCCCTAAGTTCCAGAGTGGCGCAGATCTCAGGAGATGCTCTTGCTTCTGGTTTCCCCGCCCTGGGGTGGCTGTGGCTTGCCAGAACACAGTAAATTTCCAGGGAGGGAGGCTGCTTACTGGTTGGCTCAGCGCCCTAAGTTCCAGCGTGGAGCAGATATCAGGAGACGCTCTTGCTTCTGGTTTCCCTGTCCTGGGGTGGCTGCAGCTCCCCAGACCACAGTCATTCCAGAGCGACAGGCTGCTTACTGGTTGGATAGGTGCCATCAATTGCAGCATGGCCCGGATCTCAAGAGATGCTCTTGCTTCTGGCTTCCCTGCCCAGGGGTGGTCGTGGCTTGCCAGACCACAGTAACTTTCCAGGGTGGCAGGCTGCTTACTGGTTCGCTCAGCGCCCTAAGTTCCAGCATGGCGTGCATCTAAGGAGATGCTCTTGCTTCTGGTTTCTCTGCACTGGGGAGGCCGAAGCTTGCCAGACCACTCACCTTCCAGGGTGGCAGGCTGCTTACGGGTTGGCTCAGCGCCCTAAGATCCAGTGTGGCATGGATCTCAGGAGACGCTCTTGCTTCTGGTTTTCCTGACCTGGGGTGGTCGCAGCATGCCAGACCACAGTCATTTTCCAGGGCGACAGGCTGCTTACTGGTTGGATTGGTGCCCTAAGTTCCAGCATGGCGCGTATCTCAGGAGATGCTCTTGCTTTTGGTTTCCCCGCCCTGGGGGGCCCACAGCTTGCCCGACCAGTCACTATCCAGGGCGACAAGCTGCTTCCTGGTTGGATTGGCACCCTCAATTGCAGCGTGGTGCGCATCTCAGGAGACCCTCTAGTTTCTGGTTTCCCCGCCCTGGGGTGGTCGCAGCTCCCCAGACCACAGCCACTTTCCAGGGCGGCAGACTGCTTACTGCTTGGCTCGGCGCCCTAATTTCCAGCATGCCACAGATATCAGGAGATGCTCTTGCTTCTGGTTTCCCTGCCCTGGGGTGTCCACTGCTTCCCAGACCACAGTCACATTCCAGGGAGGCAGGCTGCTTACTGGTTTGCTCGGCGCCCTAAATTCCAGCATGGTGGGGATCTCAGGAGACGCTCTTGCTTATGGTTTCCCCGCCCTGGGGTGGACGTGGGTCCCCAGACCACAGTCACTTTCCAGGGCGGCAGACTGCTTACTGCTTGGCTTGGCGCCCTAAATTCCAGCATGGCGCTGATCTCAGGAGATGCTCTTGCTTCTGGTTTCCCCGCCATGGAGTGGTCTCGGCTTGCCAGACCACAGTCAGCTTCCAGGGCGGCAGGCTGCTTACTTGTTGGCTTGGTGCCCTAAATTCCAGCATGGCGCGGATCGCAGGAGACGCTCTTGCTTCTGGTTTCCCGGCCCTGGGTTGGTCGCGGCATGCCAGACCACAGTCACCTTCCAGGGTGGCAGGCTGCTTAATGGTTGGCTCAGCGCCCTAAGTTCCAGCGTGGCGCGGATCTCAGGAGACACTCTTGCTTCTGGTTTACCCGCCCTCTGGTGGCCACGGCTCCCAAGACCACAGTCATTTTCCAGGGCACAGGGTGCTTACTGGTTGGATTGGCGCCCTAAGTTCCAGCATGGCTCGGATCCCAGGAGACGCTCTTGCTTCTGGTTTCCCCGCCCAGGGGTGGCCACAGCTTGCCAGACCAGTCACTTTCCAGGGTGGCAGGCTGCTTACTGGTTGGCTCGGCGCCCTAAGTTCCAGCATGGTGCGGATCTCAGGAGACGCACTTTCTTCTGGTTTCCCACACTGGGGTGGCGACAGCTTGCCAGACCAGTCACCTTCCAGGGCGGCAGGCTGCTTACTGGTTGGCTCAGCGCCCTAAGATCCAGCGTGGCGCGGATCTCAGGAGATGCTTTTGCTTCTGGTTGTCCCGCCCTGGGGTGGTCGCAGCATGCCAGACCACAGTCATTTTCCAGGGCACAGGCTGCTTACTGGTTGGATTGGCGCCCTAAGATCCAGCATGGCGTGTATCTCAGGAGATGCTCTTGCTTTTGGTTTCCCCGCCCTGGGGTGCCCACAGCTTGCCTGACCAGTCACTATCCAGGGTGGCAGGCTGCTTATTGGTTGAATTGGTGCCCTAAGTTCCAGCGTGGCGCGGATCTCAGGAGATGCTCTTGCTTCTGGTTTCCCTGCCCTGGGGTGGCCGCAGCTCCCCAGACCACAGCCACTTTCCAGGGCGGCAGGCTGCTTACTTGTTGGCTCGGCACCCTAAGTTCCAGCGTGGCGCGGATCTCAGGAGACACTCTTGCTTCTGGTTTCCCCGCCATGGGGTGGTCGAGCCTTGCCAGACCACAGTCAACTTCCAGGGCAGCAGGCTGCTTACTGGTTGGATTGGTGACCTAAGTTCCAGCATGGCGCAGATCTCAGGAGACGCTCTTGATTCTGGTTTACCCGCCCTGGGGTGGTCATGGCTTGGCAGACCACACTCACCTTCCAGGGCATCAGGCTGCTTACTGGTTGGCTCAGTGCCCTTAGTTCCAGTATGGCGCAGATGTCAGGAGACGCTCTTGCTTCTGGTTTCCCCACTCTGTGGTGGCCACGGCTCCCCAGACCACAGTCATTTTCCAGGGCACAGGGTGCTTACTGGTTGGATTGGCACCCTAAATTCCAGCATGGCGCGGGTCCCAGGAGATGCTCTTTCTTCTGGTTTCCCCGCACTGGGGTGGCAGCAGCTTGCCAGGCCAATCACATTTCAGGGTGGCAGGTTGCTTACGGGTTGGCTCGGTGCCCTAAGTTCCAGCATAGCACGGATCTCAGGAGACGCTCTTGTTTCTGGTTTCCCCACCCTTGGTGGCCGGGGCTCCCCAGACCACAGTTATTTTCCAGGGCGACATGCTGCTTACTGGTTGGGTTAGCGCCCTAAGTTCCAGCATGTCGCGGATCTCAGTAGATGCTCTTGCTTCTGGTTTCCCCGCCCTGGGGTGGCTGTGGCTTGCTGGAACACAGTCACTTTCCAGAGAGGCAGGCTGGTTACTGATTGGCTCAGAACCCTAAGTTCCAGCGTGGCGCGGATCTCAGGACATGCTCTTGCTTCTGGTTTCCCCGTCCTGGGGTTGCCGCAGCTCCCCAGACTACAGTCACTTTCCAGGGTGGCAGGCTGCTTACTGGTTGGCTCAGTGCCCTAAGTTCCAGTGTGGCCCGGATCTCAGGAGATGGTCTTACTTCTGGTTTCCCCGCCCTGGGGTGGCTGTGGCTCCCCAGACCAGAGTCACTTTCCAGGGCGGCAGGCTGCTTACTGCTTGGCTCCACACCCTATGTTCCAGTGTGGTGCGGATCTCAGGAGATGCACTTGCCTCTGGTTTCTCTGTACTGGGGTGGCCCCAGCTTGCCAGACCAGTCACTTTCCAGGGTGGCAGACTGCTTACTTGTTGGCTGAGCGCCTTAAGTTCCAGCATGGCACAGATCTCAGGAGGTGTTCTTGCTTCTGGTTTCCACACCCTGGGGTGGCCGATGCTCCCCAGACCACTGTCATTTTCCAGGAGCACAGGCTGCTTATTGGTTGGATTGGTGCCCTACGTTCCACCATGGCGTGGATCTCAGGAGATGCTCTGGCTTCTGGTTTCCCCATCCTGGGGTGGCCACGGCTCCCCAGACCACAGCATCTTTCCAGGGCAGCAGATTGCTTACTGCTTGGCTCGGCGCCTTAATTTCCAGCATGCCACAGATCTCAGGAGATGTTCTTGCTTCTGGTTTCCCTGCCCTGTGGTGGCCTTTGCTTCCCAGACCACAGTCACATTCCCGGGCAGCAGGCTGTTTGCCGGTTGGCTTGGAGCCCTAAGTTCCAGCATGGCGCGGATCTGAGGAGACTCTCTTGCTTGTGGTTTCCCCGCCCTGGCATGGCCATGGCTCCCCAGAGCACAGTGATTTTCCAGGGCACAGGGTGCTTACTGGTTGGATTGGCGCCCTAAGTTCCAGTATGGCGTGGATGTCAGGAGACGCACTTGCTTTTGGTTTCTCTGCCCTGGGGGGGCCGCAGCTTGCCAGAACAGTCACTTTCCAGGGCGGCAGGCACTTTACTGGTTGGCTCCGTGCCCTAAGTTCCAATGTGGCGCGGATCTCAGGAGACGCTCTTGCTTCTGGTTTCCCTGCACTGGGGTGGCCACAGCATGCCAGACCAATCACATTCCAGGGCAGCAGGCTGCTCACGGGTTGGCTCGGTGCCCTAAATTCCAGCATAGCATGGATCTCAGGAGACGCTCTTGTTTCTGGTTTCCCCACCTTGGGGTGGCCGGCGCTCCCCAGACCACAGTCATTTTCCAGGGCGACAGGCTGTTTACTGGTTGGATTGGTGCCCTAAGTTCCATCTTGGCGCACATCTCAGGAGATGCTCTTGCTTCTGGTTTCCCCGCCCTGGGGTGGCTGTGGCTTGTCAGAACACAGTCACTTTCCAGGGCGGCAGGCTGCTTACTGGTTGGCTCGGCGCCCTACGTTCCAGCATGGCTCGGATCTCAGCAGACCCTCTTTCTTCTGGTTTCCCTGCACTGGGGTGGCCGAAGCTTGCCAGACCAATCACATTCCAGGGCGGCAGGCTGCTTACTGGTTGCTCGGTGCCCTACATTCCAGCGTGGCGCAGATCTCAGGAGATGCTCTTGCTTCTGGTTTCCCCGCCCTGGGGTGGCCTCTGCTCCCCAGACCACAATCATTTTCCAGAGCGACAAGCTGCTTACTGGTTGGATTGGCGCCCTAAGTTCCAGCATGGCGCGGATCTAAAGAGATGCTCTTGCTTCTGGTTTCTCTGCACTGGGGTGGCCGCAGCTTGCCAGACCAGTTACCTTCCAGGGCGGCAGGCTGCTTACTGGTTGGCTCAGCGCCCTAAGTTCCACCATGTCGAGGATCTCAGGAGAGGCTCTTGCTTCTGGTTTCTCCACCCTGGGGTGGTCGCAGCATGCCAGACGACAGTCATTTTCCAGGGCACAGGCTGCTTAGTGGTTGGATTGGTGCCCTATGTTCCATCGTGGCACGAATCTCAGGAGATGCTCTTGCTTTTGGTTTCCCCGCAATGGGGTGGCCACAGCTT
>PVJX010041456.1:0-14651 GCA_004027295.1 Dolichotis patagonum
ATCTCCAGGCAGTTCCTTGCGGATGAAGGGCGGGCCTACTAGCCCCAAAGAGTCCCGCCGAGATGCAGGTCTGCGCAGACTTTGGATCCAAACAGCTCAGGCCACTCTACGGGTCCGGGAGTTTCGGGTCCCAAAGAGAGCCTGAGATGCTGCTTTCTGGGAGACTTCCTTTGCGTGAAGGGCGGGGACAATTTCTATAATATATAAAGAATTGAAAAAAAATCAGACCTCCCATATTCAAAGACTCAATCAAAAAATGGGCATCTGAGATGTATACATACTTTTCAGGTGAATAAATAAAATGGCAAATAAATATATGAAAAATGTTCAACATCATTGGTTATTCAGAAATGCAAATTAAGACAATAACAAGATTCTACCTTACTCCAGAAAGAATGTCTACCATCAATAAATCAACCAATAACAAATGTTGGCAGGAATGTGGGGGAAAAAGGAACTCTTCTCCATTGTTGGTGGGAGTGTAGACTGGTGCATGCAATGTGGAAATCAGTGTGGATTCCTCAAAAACTAGGATTAGAAGTCTCATTTTATCAAGCTATTGCCCTTCTGGATATTTTCCCAGGAGAATTAAAAACATCATACCACAGTGCTATACATGCACCCATGTTTGTAGCAGCACAATTTGTAATAGTTAAATGTTGGAAACAAACCCAAATCACCATCAGCCAAGGAATGGATAAAAAAATGGGGTATTTTTATATAATGAGTGTTAGTTATAAATAAGAATAAACTCAAGGTTTTTAAAATAGAGAAATAAGTCAAACTTGCATGTGTAAACATTGTGTTGTCTCCCTAGTATGTGAAACTGAAAAGTAAATAATATCCAAAATCTACAATAGGTGTATTAAAAGGGAAAGAAACTTCTGAAAATAAAAGAATAACCAGGATGTGGGAAAAGAGGGAAGAAGGAAGGGAAAAGCAAACAAAAGTGCTAAGATAATTATACTACTAATTTGTTTTAGTTCATTAAGAACAGTTAGTGCTTATATTGTTTGATCAATTTTAGATGCCTATATCTTATAATCTAAGCAACTACTTTGAACTGGCTCTGCGAGTTTGGAATGCTGATCCAAGTACTTTATATACTCTACTATACATTAAAGACTACTCTGTGAGGTAGGTGCTACAATAATTCTTAATATTTTTTCTTTTGTCTTTTTGAGACAGGATCTCACTATGCAGTTCAGGCTGGCTTTGAGCTCACTTTGTAGCCCAGGCTGGTCTCGAACTTGCTATGATTTTCCTGCCTCAGCCTCTGAGTTCTGGCATTACAGGTATGCACCATCAGGCCTGGCATAATTCTTAATCTTATTGTAATTTTTAATTCTTTTCAGTTACTAAAATAAATGTAAAGTTAAGAAATGTAACTTGCCAAAGGTCTTAGAGCTTAGAAATGAAGAATCTAGATTCAACTCCATTTTAATTTAGTAGCACAGTATACTAAATATTGTGTTGTATTGTAGCCCTATGATGATCCACTATTGGGTGCAAAGTAGTAGATACATGGTCTAAGAATGCACATAGAACCGTTCTCCTTTTCTTTACAAATAGAATCATTACCATATACCCTATCTCACTCCTTCCTTACAAGTAATAAGATTTCTAGCTAGATATATATTTATTACATTAATATTTATATTATTTATATCACATATCAGTTATATTTCTCAGTATTAATTACAACTAAGTGTGATCATGTGAGAGTTGTCACCTGTAAGAGGCATGTGGACCACATCAAAGCACAACCCATGCTCTTTCCCCTTCTACAGAGTGTCTGAAAATTCATAGGCTTGAACAATACTGATCAGCAAAAACCAAATAAGGCTTTTAGAGTGAAAAATACATAAATTTTGTTGTTGACAACTATTTCCAAGAAGTCAGTATGTAATTTGTCAAGTAATAATTTCTTAGGTTTTTTTTTGTTGTTGTTTTTTTCCTTTTTTCCTTGGAATACTGTATTGTTGCTACCCTTTATTCTGTTTTGTTTTTTTTTTCTCTTTAAATAAAATTATTTAAAAAAATAAAAATTTTGTTGTTGAGCATTATATACTTTTTCACCTTTTTTGGTTCAGCACTACAGGTAAACTGTTAGATGAAAAGAGAGTGCCAGGAGGAAAGGTTCAGTTTATGTATATAAGAAGAGCCTGGGGTAGGAATAAAGGGTAAAGGGTGGGAATAAAGAACATATGAATGAAATGCATCAAAGGACCAGAGTTCTAAGACAATGGTGAAATACATGTGCATATACACATATATATACACATGTGCATTGCTGGTGCATAAACCCCATTAGAAAAGTTGAGTGAGATTGTGAAGGGATTTGTACACCATGGTGTAATTGATTATCAATTAACTGATTCACTGTGTCAACTTGAGAAGTTTAAAAGTTTAACTAAGTGACTCCGTAGGAGGTCAGGGTCCTCACTTTGTAAATATCCTCAGTCTGTGCAAGAGGAGGGCTCGGAGATGGTATAACCTGTATGCAATATAAGGGAGACAAAGAGGCTTGCTCTCTTCTTTTGCTCTTGCTTTTGCTGTTGTCTGCTGCTATGAACCGCTGCTACCTCTGCCATGCCACCCTGCCTTGCAGCCAGCTGATTATGGATTGAAACTTCCACAAACTGTAAGCTAAATTAAACTTTGCTCCCTTAATTTTGGGTGTCAGGTGTCACAGCGAGGAGAATTAAGTAACCAAGATATATGGTAAATACGGTTGTGTTTTAAACTCCAGACCAGCAGATCCATGAATTACTTAACACCATGATCAGAAGAATGCATAACAATGTGGTATCTGTAACAAAGCCCTGGCAGCTATAAGAAAGAGGACTGAAAATGTGACTAATGGACAAAATGTGTCCTAAGGAAAATGTGCAGGGGAGAGGAAAGGGTGGCATCTGTCCTACAAAGTACTCCAAAAATCTTGGCTAAGAAAGCAGCTTCCCTGTTTCTTCTAAATAGGGGTTCTCAGGAGACCTCTGTTGCAACCATTTTCAGATTCTGACTTGTGGCTAATAACACAGATATAGATATAGCTCAGAACATTTCTGCTAGAACTGTGTTGGCTAAACTTTATTTATACAGCTGCAGAAGTTAAAAACAGTGGAACTCTGAAACCACAGGTCTTTTCCTAATATGCATATTCTTTTTCTTTTTCTATTCTTTTTTTTTTGTACCGGGGATTGAACTTACAACCTCACACTTGCTAGGGAGGTGCTTGTGCTGCTGAGCTACATCCCCAACCCAATATGCATATTCTTAAAACTACACATTGTTTAGAGGAAAGGAAAAGGCTCTCAAGTGGAGAGCAAGGTGTGCTGGGGGAATTGATTCACTAACTGAATGAAAAAGGATAGAAGTTCAACAAATAATTCCTTGTAACAGCACTGTTTGAGTATAAAAATATTTATTATAAATTTCCTTTTCATATGAATAATGAGAGTGTAAGAAATAATCTCTGCGTAAGGCAGATCGTCACCCTAAATTGATGTTATTGGGTAGTCTTCTTCAATTCTCTGTCCTACAAAATCATAAGAAGTAAATTGTCTCCTCTTATTCCAATTTCTTGTCCTCTCAGAACTTCTTTTCCAGGGGGCTGAAAAAGGTGGCCTGAAACAAAGCATTTTTTGATTCTAGCTCAGTTCAGCAAAATCACAGAACTTTCTGTTAGGCAAAAATAATTCAAAGTGACTCAGGTTGCAAACATTTCCAAAGACTGGTAAATATCTCAGAAAATCTGTGTAAGAATAGGACTGGGGCTGGGTGAGTGTGGGTCTGTAGTCCCAGCATTCTGGGAGAAAGAAGCAGAAAGATCACAAGTTTTAACCCAGTTTGAGCAACGTAGTGATGCTCTGTCTTAAAATAAAAGAAAATGGTTGGAGACGTAGCTCAATGTGACTGCCCTGAGTTCAGCCTCCAACACCACACACACATGCACACACACACGCACACATGCACATGTGCACACACATATGCACACACACATATGAGTGAGTACACACACACACACACACACACACACACACACACATGCACACACACACAGAACTATGGGCCATGATTGTTAACTATCACAGAAGATGGTTGCCAGATAACAACTGTAGGTGGAAAGCTTTCTCTGTATGCATAATCAGCAAGAAGATGAGGGTGGAAAGAGAACATTTTGCTTAAAAAAAATACAAACAGGTTGAATGTACCAGGAAAAAAAGATAGGAAAATACAGTTTCAGATCTCTTATTCCTGAGCAATATACTAAGTCTTTCACTGAGACACTGTCCTGATTGATCAAAATTTCCATGTGGGTAATCCCCACTAGTAGGTTATCACCATATAGAGTCATTACTTGAGATGTGGCAAGTCACCCAAAAGTAACTTATTCTCATCTTATCCATACCAAGAAGAGAAAATCAGAAGTTTTGAATTTGTTCATTGGAAAAATTAAAGCCAATATTTTTGTGATTCTATCTCTAACTTTCTGTGTCACTACAAAAAAATCTGGAGTAATTTTTACCTTATCCCTGATACCTAACAGAAAATACAGAATTATCAGGAAAGCCTTAAATTATAAGAGGCAATGCCAAATCTAACACATCACAATGATGCTAACATTTTAATATCTAGACAGATTCTCCAAACTTTATACAACCTAGAATTAACACTGAAATATTGTATAATATTAAGGAACCCACAGCCAAATTTGGGAAACATGCTCTTAGAAGTACAACTGGTGTGAATTTATGAGTGATCATGAGGAAGGGCCAAGATTTACAGCCTCTGTGAAGAGGCAGAGAATTTCCAGAAATTCCTAAAGGAAAAGGCACTGTGTGAGAGAGATGGAGAAGCTGATTTGCCTTCTAAACTCTTAGAAAGGATAGCTGTACTCCCTTCACCTTTCCAGACTCATTTACATAACATCATAGATGATATTCCAGTATTTGTTTTCTGTTCTATGGGGAAATTGCTACATGTAAGTTGCTGGAATAGGTAGTTTCAGAGAAAGTCATCCACATGATCCCTTTGAAGCCATCACTTGCTCTTCCAGCTTTGGGTTGTAAGTGTAAACAGGGTCTCAAGAACAATACCAGAGGGAGAAAGTGGAGAAAGCAGAAGATGAAATGAGGTATTAGAGACATTTGTACAGATGACTGGGAGTTACTTTATGTGACTGTAACTTTGAGATAATTCAATTATCTTTTCCATTATAGTATTTTCATTCATATTGAGCTAGATATTCTGGCTGTTTACAATCCAAACCACTATATGCTTTGATTAGGTTGGGGGCATGACAAGTGCCATTCTTTCCCTGAGCTTATCAAATGTTCTCAAATTCAAATATTTATTCAGCCAAAGATTTTCACTCATTTTACCTATTTCAAAACCACACACTAACTTTGAAAACCAGAGATTTTAATATTGTGCGAGGAAAACTTGGTCAAAAATATTGGTGGGACATATTAGTAACAAGGAAGAGGTATAGTGGATTCAAAAAACCTAAGAACCACTGGATGCCTGCTCCCCACAATGATGCCAAAAAAAGTCACAGAACAGCCCAGATGATGATGAGGTTGACTTACTCTGGAGAAGAAAGTCTCTTCATATCCTCATTCCATAGGAAATATGGTCAGAAATAGTTTCAACTCTACAAATGACAGAGTCCTTCTGTATTATTAAAAATTAAATTTATTACCTCTGCTTGGAAAAGATCCAGTTATCTTTCCTTTCTAGCATGTGGTACAGAAAATTAAAGCATTGCTTCAAGTGAAAGGGAATGTTAATAAAAGAGAGACATCATTGAAATACACACAGAGGAGAACTCTTTCCACTGACATGAGTTACTGAAGGCTCAGAACCAAAGCTAGGCTTGATACACATTTTGCTCAGGGAGCCTGGGCTGAGCTCAGAGGAAGAAGATTCATGTAAGAACATGAAGGCACTCTTCTAACTGAAACCAGATTTGTGTTTGTTGCTCTAAGCTTTCTAACATGTGGACCACAAAACTGACTAGTGAAGCCAATTGGTGGATGGAAAAATCCAGAAGGAAAGGGCAAACACTTATCTGCCCTTCCCAAATGGTCCAGCTTAATATAATTTCCATCTTCATTTTCATTCATAACATTACACTGTAAACACCTACATCCATGTAGGACTAAAAGTACCATTGTCTGGAAGTTCCTTCACATATACCCCTATTCCACAGAGATCTCTAAATCCTTATAGTGGGCATTGGTTTTAGCTCAATCAGGCCCCATGAATACTTCATTTTGTATGATATACCAAGAATGAACTTCTACCCCAGTCCTGTCCTGTTCCCTCCAAACCCCTTGTAATTTTGTCGTATGTAGGACTTGTAGAGACTCTTGGCTCAGGGTCATTGAAAAGTCTTAAAATCTAGAGAAGAAATATTTCCCCAGATCATATAGTAAGAAGTGTATTTTCAAGCTCACATCTTAATGGATCCCTTCCCTTTCCTCCTTCAGATAGTCTTACAGGTTCCACATAGAGACTTACATTTCTTTATATGCATCAGTCTTGCTGAAGAAGGGACAAACGCAAAAAAGGCAATGAAAAGGATGGCCGCTGCCAGTAAGATATATAGCCAAGAGGCCACATTTAGGTCTAAGCTGATGTCTGATGTAAACTCAAACATGAAGACCAGAATAAGGATATGGGGGTACTCTGCCTGAGTTCTGTCACCTCCCAAGTGATCAGATGATGATGTCACTGCTTCAGAGACAATGGGAGTGATCACCATCTGGGTGGGGATTGGCCAAGCTTTGTCTTCTATGTTCTGTGAGGGAATTGGCCACTGTCTTCTATGTTCTAAAATTAAGTAGCTTCACATCTATAAAAGTCTCAATGGCTATCCAAAGACCAGGCTATCTAAACACAACCAGAAACATGAGCAACGCATACAAGATTTTCCAAATAAATGTGTTCTTTCATTGTCATCACATCCATGTATAAATAAAACAGGAAGTTTCCCCATATTCCTCAGCCCTAGAGTCAGAGTTATATGGGCAAAAACATACTTAAATTGCAGCTAAAGAAGCATCAATTTTTAAAAGAGAAATTTCAGATCCTTTCATAGAAACTCTGGAAACTTTCTATTTCAGACTGTTTATTCATTTAAAAATATGTTTCACTGACTGGGTTACTGTCTTGTCAGTCATATGTAGCAACAGAGAGGTTATGTTGTCTTGTAAGCTAAAAAGAATGTCAGGCAGTGGATGCTCTGAATGTCAATAGGACATCACTTGGCAGCAGTTCTGGAAACAGAGTATGGAAACAACCAAGCTACAGTCTTACTTCATAGAAGAACAGAACCTTACTTATAGCAAGAGCTTCACTTTAAACATATATATCTCCAAATTTCTAGCCTACTACACAGATGCATCTACCATCTTTCTAAGCCTATAGTTCAATTCATTCTTCCTCTTTCTCAAGAGTACATTACAGTAGAATTTGTCTCAGTACCACTCTTTAGTGCACTCAAGGATTCCAATTCTTGGTCTAAGCCAAGCCTTGTGTAAATGGACACTGACTGTGAACATTAACTGACAAGACAATAATGTACTTGTGGTCTCTGGCATCTGTCAAGACCTGTTCTATTTCACCTCCAGGATCCTGGATACCCAACTGCTATCTGCTATGCTCACAGTGTGTGTTTTCTCTCAAGATCTTCAAGCTCTGTATTTGTCACCCCAAACATGAGGTATCAAAATGTGCTCAATGCTAAGCCTCTCATTCAGTGGAGGGAATAAAATCCCAGACATAAAAGTCACCTTGTGCTGAAATACTTGGGAAATTATTTATGGGACATTAGGAAAAAGTGGCAAATACACAAATAGAACTAAAGGGAAGTGCTCTCCTGACAGTCAAATTGACTTGTTGGTTTTAGGGAATGGAAAATGAGATGAGAGGATGACTTACTGACTTTATTTTGGGGATATGCTCAGAAACGAGAAGTTTCTCAACCTAAATTTTAAGTTATGCATTGAGACAAAAATCATACTAAGAACTGAAAGAAAACAATCATCAATACTGTTCTAGCTATTGTTGCTTCTAATTTCTGGCAGAGCATCTACCTTCTTTTGTCTTTCTTTGACTTCCTTTAAATAACTGCCACTGAAAGGCTTTGATTGTTGATGTCAGTTGTTCAAGGCAAAAAGTTACTTAGGGGTTCCATCACATCTTTCTTCTCCAAAAAGGTGTTTTTTCTTTATTCATAACACTGTTCAACATCTTTATTCTTTTTTTATTTAAAAAAGAAAGCAAAACACAAAAAAGGGTAGAAATGATACAGAATTTAAAAAAAATACATTAAGAAATCATAACTAGTTGATATATTACATATTGCTATCTCAGAAGTTGTTATTAAAGTTACAAAATCAAAGCATAAAAATGAACAGACAATCGAATAATGACAGCACAAACTATTTGGTTTGATGAACTATCAAAACAGTAGTATGGCTATCTATCTTGCATACTTAGACATACATTCAGTTATATGTGTACACCTACAAGTTATTCAATACTTTTATTCTTTTGAATAGAATCCATTTATGTCCTCTTATACAGGCAAACAAAAAACCCCCTTTTTTTGGTAATCATGGAAGAGATACTTTAAAAACTAGAAATACATGCCTTTATAGTAGGAACAATGTTTGAAATTTTAAGATTAATTTAATATTTCTAAAAACTCATATAAATATTTAGAGGAGGAAAATGAATTGCTGACAAATAATATATCAGGGCCACATATAAAAACAATTATAGTTCAATGGAATCACTTTTCATTTTATGTTTTTATTATATAACTGAGACTGCATGGGTTTCTCGATTTTTTCCATGATGTCTTTAGCATTAAAGATAATTCCTTTTGAATTTAGAAATTAATAAATATAAGCTGTGTGCTTATATAAATATATGCACCCATTGTTAAAGTAGGAAGTTTGACTCTTTAATCAGTTTACAATCGGGTCTGGGTTACAAAGGGTATCTTTTTATAAATACATCAAGTGTACCTGCATTCAAAGAGGCTTGACAGATGATATTTATCTGGAGTATTGGACTTGGACTTCTGGAAGCACTTGGACTTCCAGTAGACCAGACTGTCTCAAATAAGGAGGGTCTTAAAGGGGCATTTAAGGATGAAAAAGAGGAAGATAAATGGATTATTATGCTGGTAACCTTTCATCACTTAACAAATACAGAAGCAATCAAATTATGAAGAGAAAGTTTACTTAGGCTGCCAGTTTTAGGTGTTTCACTGCATGTTTCCTGGGTTAGTCACTTGGACCTATGGCAGGTATCACGGAGGGAGGATGGAGCAGACCAAAGCCATTCAGTTGGTGGCCAGAGAGCAGGAGAATGTGAAAGATAAAAGGTTCAGAGTCCTACAGTCACCCTCAAGAGCACACCTACCTTCAGCTGGAGACCGCCCACCAAGACATCTTTCTTGGAGGCTCTACAGCCTTCCAATAGCACCCTGTAAGGCAGCTTTTTGGGGGACATTCAAACCATAGCAGTTACATAGATTGTTAAGAATTGTGATTGGAGGATCAATTTATTTCTATAGTGTACCTGGCCAGCACAAGGTAGGTAAGACCATATCATTGCTTTAACAAATTTAGTGTATACAATCTTCAAAATGTTTTTTCTCAGCAAACAACTTTCTTTCTTTCTGGGAGATGTAGTTTGCTGAGGTCTTTTGCACTTGTCTTGAAAAATTACCAGGCTTTTACGAGTGGGACCGTGACCTTTAACAGTGGTTTCCTGGAGGTTTTGAAACTTCCTGGTAAGGATTTCAAGTACATTAATTTCCTGTAATAAACCATTTCCTGCTTTACATGCCTAGAGAGTTTTCTTTTTGATGTCTGATTTTAGAAACTGTGGTCTTCTTGAATTGATTTAACCCCAGAAAGAATTACATTTTGGAGAGCAGGGTAATAGTGATTTAGTTTCCATCTCTCTTTAGCAGTGCTGAAACATAAAGAATAAAACAGCATCAAACATATTTTAGAAAATTGTGAACTTATTCAACTAACAATAAAATTCTCACTTAAAATTTCATTTTTTGCCCTATATATGTATTTAAAAAATCTTATAAGTGATATTGCTATTGAGAAGTTTAGGGTCAACTGTTTCTTGAGTCTTTGCAGGGGATGTGCCCTTTTCAAATTGATGTTGCATATTAAAACTTCCGTGCAATTTCTGGCTATTAGTTCTTCAATACCTTCCTTTTCTCCATGGTTGTTTATTTTTTCTTGGGATCCCTGATAATTATAGTCTGGTTCTATATCCTTTAGTATTTCAGTGATACTTTCTGTCTCTATCTTTAGCCTTCTTGGTAAATTTATATTCTAACTCACTAATTTGTTTTTCAACTATGTCCATCATATTTTTCATTTTTCATTATTAAATTCATAAATTAGTAACATTTGTACATGATGTGAGTCAGGGACACCGTGAGTAGTTTAGATTATTGTCATAGTTTCTATAGCTACAACACAAGTGATGAAATGAACTGGGAAAATGCAAGATCAGAACATTCCTGTGGTCTACACTCCTGTCTTCCCCTCCACAGTCTCCTTCTCAGGTTGAAGCCACTCCCAACCCTAGCCCCATCCACTGCCCTAGATTTACAGGACCAATCTGGGTTCAGTTGACCCAGAGAATAGACTCACTTTGATGTAATCAATTCTTTAGATATTTATTCCCATTATCACTACTGTTTCTCTGGAGATGATTTTGGAAATGAACCCTTTTAATTTCAATGCTTTGGCAGGAATAAGGACTCATGACATGTAAAATAAATGATTCCACTTAATAAGACATGTTTTGAGAATATAATATTAGTGGCTGTCATTTTTGAGCCAAACTATATGAAATTTTGTCAACTATTATACTAAAAGTGATATTAAATATGTTTTTATGTCTTTGGTAAGTGGTGAGGATGCTGGCTTCAGGACTTCTGTAGATGTGATAGCTCTTTCAGAGCAATGCAAGGTAATTACACAAGGCACATCTCAATTTTCTTCCAGCTAAAGATCAGCAAAGATTCTGGCATTACTGTTAATCAGATACTATCAAAAGTGCAGGATGTTTTTCTGTTAATCATTTTGACTCATTTGAATTTGTAACCACAGTGGTTAGAAACAGGAAGAAAACTTTTTCTATATCAAAAGAAATAACAGCAGTTAATTTTGCAGTCAGGAAAAATGGATGGGTTGTGGGTAACGGTTGTAAAATTTGACATTCAATGTTTACTATATTACAAGTAGTCTGTTGAAGTCTAATTATTACAATTGGATTTATATTGCTTTATAGTACTGCTTCTATGTGGGCACAGCGTTCCTTAGTAGCTATAAACTAGACTGTCAAGTTCCTATACAAAAATTTGAATAGGCCCTGTTGCACCAAAACCCAAATGCTGGCTTGCATTCTTATAGGCAGAATGTATTAAACTCTTGTAGTGAAGTTAACCTGTGCCTAAGATTCTCAAATATGAGAGTTAGGGGTCAAAGACTTGCCAAGCAGCAACTGGCTGGGCAAATAAAACTTTTTTTTCTAATTTCTTGCCTATAAATGAAGCATACAATCTGCTTTAGACAAAGTTATTTTATTTCACCTCTTTTGGAGGAGGTACTTTTTTGGAGGGGGGGCTTACTCCTTTGTTAATTCTATACCTTAGGAAAGAGGGTAAAATTTTAGAAGTCTTGTAGAATGATTTTAAAAATTTGTGAAAGAAAGAAATTAGGAAAGGCTAGTGGAGAGAGGGAGACTTTCTGAATGTGGAAAGGGATACAAAAAGAAACTCTCATGTGGAAGGGATGAGAGAGAATGACAGTGATATATTATATTTAGGTAAATTTGTTAATATTTATACCTTGTTCCAGGTTATATTCCTGTATACCTCCCATTTTAGCATCAAAACAACAGTAAATGTTGATAAATAAAATAAGCTTTAAAACCAAAAATTTGGACAAAAAACAAGCAGTAAAATGTCTATATGAAGTGAACCGGGCAAAGAAGATAGGATCATGTTGGGAGAGAAGGGATGCAGAAACAGACTGAAAAATCAACCAAAGAAGCTTCTTCTAAGCTTCTTCTAAGAAGAAGTAAAATGGATGCCCACGGTAGTCTGGATTTTAAATGTCCCCAGAGTTCATGTCTTTAAGGCAGAATCCCTAGTGCAGCAGTATTGAGAGGTGGGACTGCTGGGAGATGATTAGATCATGAAGTAGCTTACCTTCTCAATTTATGGATTCAGAGCTTGATGGGATTTGAAGAGAGGCTTTGTTGTAAGACTGAGCATTCTCTCTCTTTGTTTCTTGGCCACCATGAGTTAAAATACAGAACCTCTTGTTCAGTAACTATTAGAAATCTCAAAACAGTGACAAGAGAGCAACAAACCAAACCAGAAGGGGTTGTGTTGCCACTTTGGTTGCATTTCCATGAATGTGGTCCTGGGGATGTGTATCTCAGACACTCCACATGCAAAAAGCTCAGGGGGAACTGCAGGTCAAGAAAACCCTTCATTTCTATGATTGTACTCTAGGTTATCAATCTCTGCTTTCTAAAGGCAGGGAAAGATCCTTGATGGGGTGGTCTTGTCCAAAGGAATCAGGGTAGGGTCTATTCTATTTAGTATCTCTTCTACATAAAGCTCTGTGCTTCCCTCATCTATATTGACAGGGCAGATTTACCAGAAGTGCCCAAGACATCTCCAAGCCCACAGTCTTCAGTGTACAGTGACAACTTGTTCACTGAGTCATCTGACAGTAAGAAGCATTCTAAAGATAGATATGACAGAGAAATTAACCTGTGGGAACTAGATAAAGGCTTAGAACAGAAATTTAGCCTTGGTGCCCATAAGACCAGGGAAGAGAAAGATTGGAAGTAAGTGAGTTTCCCTTGTCCACCCTCTCTTATTCTGTCCATAGAGATAATATTAAACCTAATTTATTATTATTTTATTCTCCAGCTTATTCATCATTACTATTGCTTCATTTTACTGGAATATTAAAAGTTTAAGAACATTTAAAACAAGTTTTAAGATATGAGTAGTTCATCAGATGTTGATAATTACTTATAGCTGTTATTTTCTCACTATGCAGTGCTAGAGATGGATCCCAATGCTTTTAATAGAGTGAGTGGGTGCCTGCACAAAAATAACAACCAAAACCAATGACATAGCACAAGGAGCAATTATTATACTGAAGATATCTCTAATATAGTGGAAGAGCTTTCTATCCCAACTCATATATAAGCTTCAGCACAAAAACATAACAATCATGAGAAAACAAAGGAACCAGATGCCTCAAAAAACCCATTATTCCCTTAAATATGCTCTTACTGATGCTGAAGTAGATAAAATTGCAGACAAAGGACTGAAAAGCTAAGACTTAAAAAATGACTGAAGAGATAAAGAAGAGAAAAATAAGCTTCTGAATGAACCATTTATAAGGCTGATCAAATAATTTAAAGATGCAAATAAGTAGCTGAACAAATCAATCAGATGATTAATGAGCTTAAAGCTCATTAATACAAACAAGCAGCTGAGTGAATTAAGGAAGACAAGAAAGACATGAAAAATCACTTTAGTGGAGTCAGAAGTTATGAAAAGGAATCAAGAAGATATCCTGGAAATATGTAACTCATGTGAAAGTTTTACCCATATCCATCAGAAGATAGATTATAAGGACAAGAACAAAGTTGATGCAATAAAACATTTTTTCAGTAACAACAACAACAACAACAACACAAAAAAGATGATCCGATAAATTGAAAAGAACAAGCTTAAGGATGATTGGCCTTAATTAAGGGATAGAACTAGAGCTTAATGTTATGAAATATTTATTCACTGAAATAATTGCAGAAACTATGAAAACCTAGAGAACGAGATGAATATCCAGGTAAAGCCCTAAGACAAAATAATTGTCAACACAGATTACTACACCCTGCTAAATTATTCTTCAAAAATTTTAAGGAAATAAAGACCTTCCATAATAAAGATAAAGAAATTCATGACTACTAAATCAGCACTACCTAAAATACTTAAGACAATCTTGAGTAGAAATAAAAAGGATGACAACATTGAGGAGGAGCCCAAGATAGTGAATAAATTTCATTGAAATAGAACATTTAAACAAAAGGATAGGAAGTTAGCACAGAGAGGTGGCCTGTGTACAATATAAGAGAGAAGAGGCTTGTTTTCCCCTTTTTGTTTTTATTTACTATTTTTTTTTTATTTGAAAGAGAATAAAACAAAAGGGGCCAGTACAAAGCAGATCAGAACAGGACAACATAGGCAACACAGTACTTTACATTAAGTCAACTGGACATCAACAGTAGCTAACACCATATCTCTTACTCTGCTATAGTTGAGCATAGTTTCAAATACAATAATATCAAACATAACACAATAGTTTATAGCCATGCATAGAGTGAAAGAATTACAGGGCTTTCTGAACCGAATAACAGAAAATGATCAATGGGTACTATAATATCTCATTTTTGATAAAAAAGAAAAAAATTTGTTTGAACTATCACACATATTCAAATTCCAATAAGACACAATGTGATAGATAGAACCAACAGTAGTAGAACAAAAAAAGCATGGTAGGACTTCT
>PVJX010041457.1:0-14591 GCA_004027295.1 Dolichotis patagonum
TATTTAATATATTGAGAAAAGTTTCCATACTATGTCTAAAGTTAATTGTGGATAAACCAATATAAAGTTCTTTGTCGAACAGTATCCAGTATATATAAGAAAAAGGAGAATGGCAAAAAAAAAAAAGAGAAATTTTTAATTTGTAAATAACTAATTACAAAAGACACATATATCCAGTTGTAAAGAAATCAGCATAAGAAGTTACTATTTTACCACTGTAAGAGAGGGAAAATGATTATGGATTTTTCATCCAAATGATTGAGAAGAGAAATATAAAAAAATGTATATTAGCAATCAATAGAATACATCTAGATAAATAAGATTCAGAATCCAAAATCAGTTCTGTGAAAGAAAACAGGATGCAAATTTAAAAATCTCATGTTTAAGAAATTTGTGTAGTGATTGCTGCAAATTTAATAATAGCATAACAAATGCATGCATTTGTTTTCATATTCTCAATTTTAAAATATTGATCAAAATCAGCCTCTCATAATGTTTTAAAAAGTTTTTTTGTATTGTGGCAAAAACATTTAACACGAGATCAACCCTTTTAACAAATTTTAAGCTTATAATACATTAGTTTTCATTATAGGTACATCATTGTCAAGTTTATCTGTCTTGCAATGTTGAGCCCTTAAGCATTTCCTCTTACTTCTATTTCTTTAGTTTAGTTTTCACTGGTTCATGATTGACTACTTCACTCAAAATTTTATTGTTCTGTTTTTGTTTTGTGTATTTTAATTAATTATATTTTTGTTTTATGTTACCTCTAGAATAATTATTGTTATCCTACATCAAGTATAAACCCACTACTGTGGAGGACCAAGAATTTCATTATTGAAGCTGTCTCTGTTTTATTTGTTCTTGTTGTTGTTGTTTGTTGCTGTTATTGTTTAGTTATTTTGGTACTGCTAAAGGCCAGTTCTCTAAATTAGTTTAGGTATACAAAATTATAATTTCATGGTTCAAGCTTTAAATAATCTGTATATCACTAATACTGTTAAGAATCACCTGTAATAAAATGGATGAACTAGTTCTTAGTTTTGTCTTTGAAGTATAGTAATGAAAACATAGAATTTAAGGAAAATTGAAATGGAGAACGGAAGTATGTGTTTTTCTGATGGAACCTTAAGTTTTTCAATGTGTAGCACCTCAATTCTCATGGAGTAAATACGCCACTCTTTCTAAATTACTCAAGGTCATGTAAAGAAGAAAGCTACACTAAAGAATTGGTAAACTAGAAACTAAATTTAGATACTGCATTTTTGTAATTTTTTAAGATCATTACAAAGAATTTGGATCCAAATTTCAAGTTATATGTTCCATTATTGCATGCTTAGTATTTAAAATATTTTTGTGAACAAATAAAACTAAAATAAAATGGGGAAAAGAACTGTTTCTTATAGACTAAGTTTGTTGAGTATAATATACAAGTGGACATGGGCTAGATAAATAATAATTTTTGATTATAGCAGTTTTGTGGAAAGTACTGATACAGACCTCATTGTGCCAGTAGTCCAGCATCAATTAATTTTCAATTATGTGCTCAGACATTACTGTAATACTTCACTCCCAAGACACCAGTAATTTTCCAAGAAACTGAACATATAGATCTCTTGTGCTCACATAGTAGCACTTTTACTTGAAAATGTTAATTACAAAATGCGGAGAATATACAATGACAATAAAAATAGATTTGATATCCTTGGATTCATTTTATTTGCATCATCACATTACTAATCAAGGCATGACAAATAAATATTACATAACATTTTATAGTCAATCTACTATCATAATTGGAGATTAGTTTTAATACTAAAATCCTACTTATCATAACAATAATTTTAAAAATGAGTTTAAGGAAATATAGCTATGAATTCTTTGAAGCAGCATAACCTGAATAGGGGCATTTGTTAGAGCATTTAACAAAGTCAGAAATTGAAAAAAATAACTGTTACATGTGGAAATGCTTGCCCTTAAGGAATTGAACCTCATGCAAGACATAGAAAGTTAACTGAAAATTACATAATTCTAAACCATCACTTGTGTTGCATTTTCCCAGTGTGTTTACAAATTTTGATATCCATCTTAGTAATTAGAGAAATTTAATTTTCCTCTTGAATATGGTCCAATTAAGTGGTTCGCTTTGAAAAATAAAATAATATAGAATTAATGATCCATGCATTCTGATGTGCTTTGTAAAAAGCAATATAGCTTCTCCCTGTCTGTCTCTTGGACACCATGCAGAGTGCTAGAAGGAAGCCAAGCAGCCTCGTGAAGGGGCAGGAGTTCATGGTCTTGTCATCACCCAGGGAACAAGAAATCCGTTACCAGACAGGTAAATGACTGGGTCCTTCCTAATTCCAGTATCCCAGATTCTGAGCTGCCAGAGTAGAAACTAGACATTCACACCTCTTTTCAGATTACATAATGCCAGTGCTTTAAACCGATGTGCTTTGAAGCAATTTTTAAGTAGGAATATATAAGTGGACTTCCTATGGAGGAAGAGTAAGAGAAAGATGCCTAGGTAGTAGGCAGACGGAAAGAACATTGAATGGGATGTGAAATATTTCAATTTCATAAATTAATTAAGGAAGGTAGACTTTATATATTTAAAGAATATTAAGGAATATAATTTTATTTTGATAAGACACCTCCAATAAAACACAGAAAATAAACATATTTCTTTCCCTCATTTTCTCATGTTGTTTTTTAATTCTCATGTACGTTTTGATTCTAGACATTATTATATATCTTTATATAGTAGTTTTTAGTTTATAGAATTTTATTTAAATCATGTTACATAGTATTTTTGGTCTGACTCTTTCGTTAAGAATAAATGCTTTCAGATTCATCCATGTTCTCATGCATGTACAAATAGTTTGCTCCTTTTTATTGCTCAGTGTTATTATATTGCCATGATTATGTTAGTCTACCCACATTTTGATGGAAATTTGCAGTATTTTCATTTTTTACCATCACAATTAAATCTCTGCAAAAAAGTTTGTGGGGATACATGCTGTCACTAACTATGGATAGATACATTGCAGAAGAATGGCTCTGCTGTATGGCAAATATATGCTTTGTGTTGACAAAGTCTTTGGATTGTTTTCCAATGATTCTAAAATTCGATATACTCCCTGCATTATGTCTGAGTACCACAATTTTTCTGCTCCTGTATTTTCCAATGCACTTGAAGTACCCAGCTTTGGAATTAGTTCATTATGACTGAAATACCATGATATTTCACTGGGCTTTAATTTGCATGTTTCTAGCTGCAATTGTTGAGCATATTTTTATGTGTTTAGGGTCCATGTTCATATTCTTTCTAGAGAATATTCTATTATTTTCTATTGTTGTATGTGCGTTTTTACCTAGTTTTCTTAATAGTTACTGGGTTTAAATATTCTTTACATTTTTAGACACTAGTCCATTTTTCTGCATGATTTTAAGATCTTTCTCCACAGTTTTGGTTTGACTATTCATTTCTTAAAAGTACACACTGAGCTGAAGGGTATTTGTGTGTCACATTCTGGAGTCACATTTATTGAATTTTTTCTTTTAACATTTAAACATTTTAATTGATTTTTTTTTTTTTTTGGTAACAGGAATCAAACTCAGGACCTTACACTTTTCAAACAGGCACTTGTGAAACTGAACTATATATTTGGCCAAACATTTAAACGTTTTGGGCTGACATATGAGCAATGTTTTGATGAACCATGATCACAAGATTATCTCCTTTTCATTTAGAAATTTTGTGATTTTGATTCTCACATTTATTTCTATGACACATTTTGAGTTAGTGTTTGCATAACTTGCAGGTATGAATAGAAACTAATTTAGCATGTGAATATTTGCTGTTCCAACATCGTTTGTTATGAGTACTCTCCTTTCCCCAATTTCTTGCTACTCTTCCTAAGTATCATTTGCTGTCTCTGTGTCAGTTTATTATGTACTGCTTTTCTCTTCTATTGTTTTATGTCTAACTTTAAGCAACTACTTATACTGTCTTCAATATTCTTTATGGTCTTACTTTTGATATTTTTTTAGCTTCTTAGTTATAACTCTTAGTCCTTGATGTAGTGTTTCTGGTGAATATGTTGAACTTATCAAAGTTTATCTTTAAATATATTGCATCATTTCACTTTCACAATGCAAATCTTACACATCTACTTTTGCTGTATCTTTTGTTGACCGTGTTTAAAATATATTGTTTTTTTAAAGTTACAAAATTATAATAATGTTTTTATTTTCTTCTAAATAAATAAATTTTAAACAAAAAGTGTTACATATTTTGTATTTTAAAGCTTTCTTGTTTTTTCCTTTTGAAGTTCTAAAGTTCTAATATCTTTTGCCTTATCCCCAAAATACTTTCTTTAATTTTTTTTTTTTTTTAGTGCAGTGAACTTACTTGCTTGGTTACTAGATATGTTAACTATATCCTCACTACTAAAATACTGGTCACCCACGATTTAAAAGAAAAGAAGTTTATTTTGGCTTTGTTTTCAGAGGTTCCATCTATGTTCATCTGGTTCCAAGACGCAAGCATCGTGGTGGTGGAGGGTGAGAAAGGAAAGGCATTCACCTCAGGAGAAGGAAGACCCAGAGTGTGAGATACACCCCCGAAAGGCACTCTCCCAGTTATCCTCTCCCTGGGCTCCCCACCCTAACAATACATCTGGCTATGAATTCCACCGGGGGTTTAATCCACTGCTGAGCATAGCACCTTCATAATACAATCATCATGATGTATGTTGAGGACGCAGGACAGATTGCAATGAGATGTAAGATCCAAAGAGCCATGAACAGCCACGTCCCTGTATTTGTTGGGTGCTGCATGGCCTCTATCTGAAACTGGCTCTGCTCACTGCTAGTGGCTTTCCTTGGCAGACTTTCAGTATCCCTGGCATCTTAATACTTCTGGAGCTTCCACTGGACCTTTGGGCTCACTCTTACCACTGTATGCATCACCTTCTCAGGCGCTTACTGCCTGGCCCCTTGAGCGTCCCACTGAAGTACTGGTGGGAGACGTCATGTTTCACAAGTCTTGCATTCCGCAAAAGTCTTTCAAAGGAATTAATGTTAAACTCTTAAATCTGTTTGGATGTGATCTGGCCAATTCCTGGGATGTCCTCAGGCATCTTTCTTATTGTCCCAATGGTTTCTTTATTTTTATGAAAAAAATTAAAAATTTTTCATAATTGAATGTTAAGAAAATAACAATATTTATTATACTGTGTATCATTATATTCAAAGCAGTTACTTGATAGAAGATAAACTTTTTCATGTTCCTAATCTTTTCAGAAGCCACATTCTCCTTAGCAAATTTATATGCTGTTCCTTTCTGGCCAAATGTAAGTTTTTTACACTATTTTTGTTTTATTTTTGAATCTGATACTAACTTTAGATGTGACTGAAAGTGTCAGTCGATATTCATGCCACAGCCAAAATGTTGGGTTGCCCTGAAATTTTCCTTCAGATCGAAAAAATTCTCCGCTTTAAAACTTAATTTCACACAAAATCTTAGAACATGGACAAATCGAAGTCAAGGGCTTTTTTTCACCCTGACAAAATGCAACATTCATGGAGACATAAGATTTCCAATAGAATTTGTGTTTCATTTGAAATCCATGAGCCGGGTCTTTTCTTTCCATGTTCTCACTGTGTGCTTGTCTTCTGAGCTGTCAGTAGAATTTCCCATGGAGCTCTGCTTACACCATTCTAAGACTTCTCTTTAACTGGCATCCTCAAACATTTCCAAACTCCTGTCACAAACCAGTTCCAAAGTCTTCTGAACCATATGGTCAGGTACAGTTAAAAACAAAGCAAAGCAAAACAAACTACAATGTTCATGATACAAATTTTCTGTATTAGTCACTTTTTCATTGCTGGGGAAAAACACATAACACCAATAATATAAAGGAGGAGAGATCTACTTTGGCTTGTGGATTCAGAGCATATAGTCCATGGTTAACTGGCTCCTAGGCACAAACGTCGTGATGGAGAGGTGTGGGGGACAAGAGACAATAGGAAGAGGTTTTACAAGAGATATTTCATCTCAAGGCACGGCTCCAGTGATACTCTTCCTCCATCTTGGTTCCATCTCTTAATAGCGTATGCAACTGAGCTCTTTAACAATCTAGTCCACTGATAAGCATAGTGCCCCCATGATCCAACTGACATCTGACAGTTCCACTGCTAAAAACATGGGACTGTTGAGTTACATTTGTATCTAACCTGTAACATTTAATAATCATGTAGCATTTTTAAAAGTCTGTTTTATTGTGTGACAAGTTTAAGATACATGGAAACAAACTTGTTTTTGAAATTTTTACGTAGAGCTAGAGCACTATTATAGGTAAACTGGAAACCATAGACTACCTCCTCACTCTGTGCTCATTACTTTCCCACATTGCTTGTGTCTGAGGTTGTACTATATTTCAGAATCGAGCAGTTTCTTTAGAATATATAGTGCAACACACACATATACACATGTAAGTTTTTTGGCTTTTTATAGAACACTTTTGCCTATGCCTGTTTCTGATGACTCCACCTGCAGTTATATATATAACATATATATATATATATATATATATATATATGTATATATATATACATATATATATATATATATATATTGCTTCTAGAATCTTCTGGAAGCATGACTTACTCATGGTATTAGTTTATCCCCAGAATTATTATATCTGCTCCTACTGGATCATTATATTTAAGGTCCTGATAAATTTACTCATGTGCATATGATATACTTTCTAAGTAGAAGACTTGAAGAGGAACCCTGCATATTTTAAGATCTCTCCCATTATGGGAAGCTACCTCATGACACTGTGCAGTAGAAAAAGTAATTGGCTTAACCTCACCAAATCATGTCACTGCTCTTGATTCGGGGACTTTATTAAACTCTATTTAGGTTCCACCATTCTGCTCTGCAGGTTGGAAACTTTCTTTGGACAGATAGTTAGGGTTATTTAGGGCTTATCTTAATTATCTCACCTCTTTCCTTGTCTATTGTCCAGTGTTTAAAAACTATTGTTACATTTAATTTTTACTTGTTTATAACAAGAAATTACACCTAATCCCTGTTAACTCATAGTGGTAGAATCTGAATATTAGGAACAATATTTGACAGCTTAGTTAGAAATGTACTTTCTGAGCAATTAGTATTTTAAATGAGATGTAAACAAAGAGAATCAGTAGTTAGGGGCCAAATAATGAAAAAACATATTTCCAGCAGAAAGAAAATCACTTGCAAAAGCCCTGAGGCAGAAAGAGGCTTACAAAACTTAGTAAGCTGTTTGTGAAGACAATGAACAGATGGACCTGAGTGAGTTCTGTAAAAGGAAATAAAAAGTGAATATAAGCAAAAGTCTTGTCCTCCTAGTGCTCACAGCATGGTAAGGGAAGTAAGCATATAAGCCCATAAATTTCATTATATTGTTTTACAAGAGTAAGAGAACAAACACAAATACTTATCTCTGTGAGTTTATGGTATGAGAGCTTGGTTTCTGCAATTAGATATGACTAATCTAAGACTTCTTCATTTATAAAATGTTGACCATGTAACTCCGAGCTTCAGGTTCTTCAGAAACAATGTTATGAAAAAGAAAATCTAGCATAAAGGATTGAAAGATATTTTTTTAAAAAAGAGCAAGCAACTTGTTTCCTGAGGAAAACAAGCTCTTTTCCTTCTCAGCTTTCCACTGTTTCTTCTTTCTTACCATTCCATGGAAACCTTTCTTGATCACACTAATTATAGACCCTAGCACCCTTTCTTAGTTCCAGTTATTCTAAATACCATCACTCATGTTATTTCCTGGTTCCCACACTAAGAATCAAACTGTGTAACTAATGTTGCCCAAAATTCTTTTTAAAGATATTTATTTTCTATCTATTGCTTCTTAGTCTCAATAGACTGGAAGTCAACAACTATATTATCATTGCTTAATTGCAGTCTGCAATTAAGCAATGATATATGATTGGAAACCAAAAGTTTTTGAAACTTCTGTCAGAGTAAATGAATTATAAATATCTATATATGTAATTATATCTATAAAGTCATATTTTCATGTATGTATGTATACAAAATGTATCATATATACATATATACTATATAAGGACTGTTCTATAAAATGAGTTATTAATAAAACTTATTCCCTTATTTTTGTTATTGTTGTTTTGCATTTTAACTGACATGGTCCAGTGGCTGTTTGGAGATGTTTTTGGAAATGACTAGTCAGAGGAGACAGAAAAAAGGGAGATAGAAGAGAGATCATGTCAGAAAAAAGAGAGGAAATGAAAAGGAGAGAAAGAATGATACACTAATGGGAACTATGACTATCATTATATTTACCATTAAAACATTTCCCTTTCCACACCACTGTGAGTTTGAATGGCAGAGAAGTGTTGAGGGTTAGGTCTAAAATGTCTCACACATTTGGAAGATGATAAAATCACAGATAATCTATGATTGACTTGCTGTTAGATGGTAGGACCTGATTGGAGGTTGTTTGTGGGAAAAATGTCCCAGCTCCTCTTTTTTCTCTTTGTTGACTGCCCTCGGTTGAGTGTCTTTTCCTCCAATGATTTATTCACTAACTATAAGCTCAGTCTTCTGCGTAGTCTCTCCAAATATGCAAAGGTTAGACAAAACTTTGCGAGAGTATAAAACAAATGGCTTCAAGTCCAACTGCCAATGGAGTGCTGGCTACCAAATGAACTCTCCTAAGCTGAATTCCTATCAACATTCTGATCTTCTGAGTCTGCCAGAATCTCCCATCAGTTACTGCTCAAAATATTCAAGGACTCCTCTCATTAGTATTTCCAAGCCTTTGCAAAGTCTTCATTTAAAACAGCTCCAAAGGCCTTTAAAACACATGATCAGGTACAGTCATACCAATGAGTACATCTCCCTGATACCAAAATCTTTCTTAGTCATTTTCTCTTACCTATGAATTATAGGAGGTGAAGTTTATTTTGGCTCACATTCTCTGACACTGGTGAACTGACTATAAGACAGGCATGGAATATCAGAGGGGTTTGGCAGAGGAAAAGGTATTCAATCTTTTGAAAAGATATTCAATTCTGCCAGTCAGGAAGCAGAGAGAAAAGGAAGAAGCTCAAGATGAAAACAAATCTCTCAGAGTCAAGTTCTTAATGAGCAGTCTCCAAGTGCACTCTACTTCTTATAACCATGTTTACTTACTGAACTCATCAATGAATGAAACCACTGATATTTACAGTGCCCCATGATCTAATTAATGTCCAGACACACGAGACTTTTATAGGACATTTTAGATCTAAACCTTAACAAAGGGGATGTCATAAGTTTCCTATTAATTTTTATTATGTGAATGTAGTTTTTATTCAGGATACAGGCTAAATGATTAGTTGCACTTTAGAAAGTCTGGCAATGACCAGTTTATTCCCTCCCTAACTTGAAAAAAAATAATTTGATATCATTTTCTGACTCTGGTTTGGTTTTCTAAAAAAGAGAATCAAGCCCTGTAAGTGAGCAACTATATCAAATAAACACTAGCAGGACCAGAAACCCGGCTCCAAACAGACTAAAATCTAGCATTAATAACAAATATTTAATATGTTCTCTATGGCATTCTGAAATTGCCACTGTGTCATACTCTTAAAGATAATACATTCATTTTGACAAGTTCAGCATTTGTATTATAATTTTCATATTTCTCTAAGACTAAAGGCAGGCATAAACAGGATATCAAGATTTCTATAGATGGCAATATCACCATCTGGTTAACCTCAATATACTCTCATTTGAAAATCTTTAGAAAGCCAGTATGCAGCATATAGCAAGCATTATTTAAATGCATAGCAAAGCTTTCTAGAAACTGAAAGAAATCCCAAGGGCAAAACACAGGAAAGAAATTGAAAACAAGAGTATTAAGAGCTTTTGCAGCCTGGGTTTAGAGAACTTTTCCCAGAGTGACATGAGTTTGATAGTCAGAGAAATAGATACAAAGGGGAAAAAAAGCAGAAGAAAGAAGAAATGGAATACAGAATACATTAATTAAGAATCTTTAAAGAGAAATGTAATTAAAGATAAATTGTCTTAGGGGAAACAAAACTATGAATACAGTAACATGATGTAAATTTTTCTCCTTTGGCCAGCGTAAAATATTTTTTATTTCATTTTTTACATTTTTATTAGTGCTTATGATATACAGATTAATGGATTTCATTTTTGCAGATATGCTTATGTATGTAGCATACATTAATCATTTCCTCCCATCATTCCCCTTGCTTCATCTTTTCCCTTAGTTTCACATACTTTAGGAGGTGTGGGGGAGGAATGTCAGTGAGTATTTGAACATAATCTTGTCCCTTGTTACTCAGCTTTATATCCCCTCTCTGTCCCTCTTCCATTCACTTGCCTAATAATTGTCTGTCTCCTACATGCTTGTTTTCTTGTTTTAGATGTAAAGGAGTATATGTGACACTCATTTTTCTGAACCTGGCTTATTTCACTTGACAGTATGATCTTTAGATCCATTCATTTTTCTGGAAATAATAAAATTTAATTGTTTTTATAACTGTATAATAATTCATTATGCATATGTATAACATTTTCTTTATCTGCTCATCTATTGATGGACACCTGGGTTGGATCTGTATCTCTGCTATTATGTATTGTGTCATAAGAAAGGTAGATTTTTCTGGTGTCACTGTAGAGTGCTGATTTTAATTTCTTTGGATGTATTGTATACCAGGAAGTGTTATAACTGGCTCACACTGTAAACCTATTTTTATTCACTTGAGGAAACCTAGCTGGAAGGATGAGGTCATGATCTGCTGACTGGAGCAGTAAACTGGCCTCCTTGAGCCATAGCTGCAGTGGCTTCTGAGTGTTAGTATGCATGACTTGTGTATGAAAATCCTTACGTGGCCCTGAATGAGCAGCATCCCAGGGGTTAAGTTCTCCATTCAGTGACTCATTCATTTGCACACTTCAGCATGTATTGAATGGGGTCTTCTTGTTCTCAGAGATCCCTTCTTTCTTTTTGTCCTTGTAGAAGGTACTTAGTTTCTTTTTAATTCTAGTATTTTCAGTAACCAAGCAGTCTTTTGTCACCAGCTTGGTAGGCATCTCTTTCTGGAAATGCTTCAATTTTTTCAAATCATTGAGTTAACTTGCTCTGTATGCTCACTCTGGATCTGGCTAAATGCAGCCAGCAGTACATATTCCACAGATTGAACACTTGACTTCATTGAAATTGCCTCCATCACATTAACTTTTCTGCCACCTGTAAATTCAGCCTCTCCCAGCATTTTAGGATATGAGCAAAAGGCAGACAAATTTTATTTCAGAGTATAATACACATGATTTCTGGTTTAGTTATCAACACAATCCTTATTTCCAATAAAAACTCCTAATTTTGTCCTTTATTACCAGAAATCTTAGCAGCAATTTTGTCCTCTGATCAAATACCTGAATTTCCCATCTATCTCTGTTTTACTCTGCTTTCAATATTGTAAGACATTTTTTTTAACCAGGCATCTCCAAACTTTTCCAAACTCTTCAAGGATTCAAGTTTAAAGGGTTTTGAATGCCCAGGTATGGTCAGAGCAATAAAATCAATCCTAATAAAATTTTTCTGTGTTAGTCACTTTCTAATCACTGGGAGACAATACCCAATACCCCCAATTTAACACAGAAGTCTATTTCGGTTCAAAGCTTCTGTGTGCTTAGTCCATGGTTAGCCAACTCAAACACAGAAGTTGCACTGTAGAAAATCTAAGCAGAGGGAAACTGCTCATATATTTGCAGCCATGAGACAGGTAGAGAGTTAGAGATGAGAATACATTCTTTAAACCTCATCCCTAGTTCCCACCCCTTCCAGGCAAGCCCCAACTCTGAATGTGAGACTTGTGAGTGAACTTTTGTATCTAATCTGTAACAGAGTTGAACATTTTTTCACATACTTACTCTCCAGTGTTTAGGAAGTGTCTGTTCGACCCTACTGCCTATTTTTTGATGGGACTATATGAGTTTTTGATGTTAAGCTTTTTGAGTTCTTTATGCATCCTAGATATTAATCCTCTGTCAAAAGTATGGCTGGTTAAGAGTGTCTCCCATTTGTAGGCTACCCTTTCAGTGTATCAATTGTTTATCTTCCTTTAATTTGATATAATGCCATTTGTTGATTCTTGATTTTATTACCTGTGCTATTTATTGTGACCCTATCTGAGAAGTCTTGGCATGTGTTTATGGTCTCCATTGTTTCCCTATGCTTTAATTTATATCTTCAAAATTATAGTTGTTATACATAGGTCTTTATAAATATTGATTTGGATTTTTTTTGTTCAGCATAAGAGATAAAGATTTAGTTTCAGTGTTTTACATGTGAATATCCAGTCTTCCGAGAATCCTTTTCTAAAGAGAATGTCTTATCTCCAACATACGTTTTTAGCTTCTTTGCCTAGAATCAGATGGTGTAGCTGTGCTTGTATCTATATCCTTTCTATTGTTCTTTGGTCTAAACATCTGTTTTTGTACTAGTGCCACACCGTTTTGTTGATATTATCTTATTGCAAAATGTGAAATTGAGTATTGTGACAAACCTACAGCCAAAATTATTCAAAATGAAAGAAAACTAAAGATATTACCTCTAAAACCATAAATAAGGCTAGGATGTCTGCTCTCACCAAACCTCTTCAATATAGTTCTTGAAACTCTAGCTTGATCAATTGGCAATATAAAGTAATAGAATGGATACAAATAGGAAAAGGAAAGGTTAAATTTTAAGATTACATCGTCCCATTATTAGAAGACCATAAATATTCCATCAAAAGACTTTTTCATTGGTCTACATAATAAACAAATTCAGTAATATTTCAGGATATGAAATTAATATAACATAAATAATTTTTTATGTATACCAATCATAGACTAGACTACACTGGGAAAGAAATCAAGGAAACAATTCCATTCACAATAGCTTCAAAAAAATCTAGGGATTAATTCAATCTGAGACATTAAAAACCATAAAACATGAATTTCAGACCACTTAAGAAATAAATTTGACACCAGAAAATGGAAAAGCCTCCCATGTTCAAAGTTTTCAGATTTGATATTGCAGAAATGGCCATATCACAAGTTTCTTTCTTTGTTTTTTTGTTTGTTTGTTTGTTTGTTTTTGTTTATTACCAGGAATTGAACTCATGACTTTGTGCTTGCTAGGAAGACACTTATGACACTGAGCTAAATCTCTGGCCAAACAACAAACCTTTTGGGGGGGCGGAGATCAGATGCAGTTCTCTGAGAAGACCAATATCATTCTCAAAAGAACCTTTTTAAAAATCCTAAAATTGATATGGAAACACAAATACCCAGAATAATCAAAGCAATCCTAAGCAACAAAACCAAGGCTTAAGGCATAACATTGCAGTAAAGTTTTCTGTCTCCATCCACAGTCTGGTAGGAGCTAGAAGTCAACGTGGGGAAATAGATATCCCCCTTTACAACTTTTAGCACCAATAATTATGGTTAATGTTACACTAGTAGGGCTTTTACAGTGAGATATGCTTCCTTATGAGTAAATAAATGGAGAACAAACATTTTCCTCTCTCCATTATGCATAGAAATAGAGAAAAGCAGGCCATCTGTAAACCCAAAAGAGGATCCTTGCCAATGTGACTATGTTGGCATATTACTCTTGACATCTATCCTCTAGGACTGTTAGATAATCTGCCAGTTAAGTTACCCATCTGCAGTTATTTTTATGAAATGAATAATACAAATTTTGGTTCCAAAAAAAGGGTACAGAAGGATGCGGAAGTCACTGTGGAGCTTGTTAATTGGTACAGATAGAGTGGAAAGCTGACATGAATGCTAGAGCACAAATATTAAGGAAGATTCTGGTGATGGTGCAGACTAATACATCTTTGAAGAAAAAAATGAATAAAAGAAAGAGCAGATATAGGGTCATATTTTATTTCCTTATTTATTCAATTATTTATGATGATAAGTCTTAGTTTCATTAATAGGATTATGCTATTAAATATGTAAAACTTTTAAAAGAACATTAATTCTTAATAGAAAAAAATAATAATGATAGAGAAATGTAGTACAGAAGTTACTCATACAGAAACAAAATATCTGATAACAAGAGCACAAGCACAAGCAAGAAAACAGGATCCTATTGTGGTAAGGTTCACATTGCTTGCGAAGTAGTACAAGTTTTTAAAGGCACATCATCAGATTTCATATCCTCGCTTCCATATGCTTGGTTAAGGCCAAAGTAGCCAGCTAGAGCCCGTGTATTTTTAGAAGATCTTCTAAGTATTTCTCCATGCATGAGAATTAAAATACTATTGCAGCATATACATAAGTACACAGAGTTTAGAATAAGAATCACCAAAGTCAAGGTGAGGGCATTTGTAATGAACACTGCAAACATAGGACATAAATGAGAAACAGACTTTTTCTGTTAAGGTACTGTGGTAGACACACTGGGAATGTGTAATTATGGAAGCATATTATCTCTTCACGTCTAGATTAATAAACTGATGGAAAAGAATGTAATGTTCAGAAGCATAACCAA
>PVJX010041458.1:0-14643 GCA_004027295.1 Dolichotis patagonum
TTTCTTCTTTCTTTCTTCTTTCTTTCTTCTTTCTTTCTTTCTTTCTTTCTTTCTTTCTTTCTTTCTTTCTTTCTTTCTTTCTTTCTGCCAGAGAGCTATGGGTAGAACTGACATACTTACCTGTAAACACAATTCTCCTTCCTACAAAAACAGTTACTTTGAACTGAAGGCATTGAGGTTAAAAACAGTAGCTAAGTACAGACAAAGTAAATGGTTTCCAGTGCTCATAGATAAATTGACAGAGACTACTAGTGATGCTGTGTTTACTTCAGTACACGTTGAGTATGAAATAATAAGTCTTCTGTGAATAGCATGCTTGAAATAAGTATATTTCAAAGCAGTTGAGGGAACCAATTTAGAAAAAACATGTAGCATTTGTTGAGATGTGTCAATTGATGCTGAAAAATTTCATATGGTTAGCTTTGGTGGCTGAAAAAAGGTCAATCTGGAAAAACAAAAAATTTGTGAAAGTACAAAGTTTTAGTTTAAAAACCATATGCATTCACTTTGCTACTCATTGGCAACTATTTTGCTTAAACTATTTTACTACCGTGTGTTAGTATTGTCACTAGTAATCTTCATTCATGCTAATGGACATTCTGTAGAGTAAGATTGCTTGTTCGTTTGTTTGTTTGTCTGATTTTGGTCAGATTTTGAAGCTGAATATCCTGAAGTCATTCTACTACACAGCAACTGGGTAAGTTAGAATGATTAATGCTTCTTTGAATTTTTTTGAGCTGAAGAGTGAGATCAACATATCTTTCTTTGAGAAAAAAACTTGCCTGTGACCTCTATTAGCAACAACTAAATTAAATTTAGCTATAGATGTGATAATGTTTCTTAATAAATTCAACCTGGAATTACAAGACAAAATAGTGCTTATAAAAGAAAGTTATACTGTGATACATCATTTAGACAGTGTTATATGAGATTTTAATATAATGTAAATTTATTCTGATCATTTCTTGGATATCGAAAGTCAAATTGTTTTCTATTCTCATATATATATTTATATATATTTATTTATTCTCATTTTCTATTCTCACATATAAAATGTTTTTTATTCTCATATATAAAATGTTTTCTGTTCTCATATATATTTATACATATTTATATAAATTATATATAGTTATATATAATATTTATATTTATATATAAATTTAATATATATATTATTTTTTTTGCCTTTTTTGAGTTAGGGTGTTACTATGGAGTTCAGGCTGCTCTTAAGCTCACTTTGCAACCCAGGTTGGCCTCAGCCTCCCAAGTGCTGGAATTGCAGGTGTGTCTCACCACACCTCACCAAGCTTCTCTCACAGATATTTGGAGCATATGTGATATATTCACGTGATCTTCAAGACCAAGCTCCCACTTCATCTTACTGCAAAGACAAAGAAAACATCCATATTTCATAAATCTGTTAACTTTATAATTGAAACACTATCACGTAATTATTAAATTGGAAGTAAGTGCAATATATAACAATAAAAAATAAGAAAATATAGAATTTAATCAGTGATATCTACAGGATAAATGCTTATAATTAAAGTCATGCTAGTAGACTGATAACAGTGTTGCTGCCTCTATATATGAAAAAATTATTTTTGAAGATGAACTCTGTATAATCTCATCTGCTTCAGCATTAACAGATGAGCATTTACAATAATTTGTGATGAGGAACATTATATGTAAACTCTGAGTAAATAGAATTTTATTAAAATAATTCACTAATTGCACTGAATTACTATGTGTTCAATATCAGTTTTAAAAATAGCAAAAGAAAATCCTCTTGTGAAGTATATATCTACATAATATCCTCAAATTTGCATATGGGCCTACAAAGCATAATAGAGTACTTAATTAAGCTTTTTACAGAAAAACTTGCTGACTCCTAATTTTTGCAAAAAAAGTAAATATACTTCAAGTAAAATATCGATGTAATATTATTATTGACATGTATAAATATTATGTAAAAGTCATCTATATTTTTTAGTTCCATTTCTTCCATTCAGAGTTTAATATTAATTATTACACTTTTAGGCTGTGTACCAAAAGTGTATTATGGCTCTATAAACAATCACTGAGCTGTGATAAGTTGCCTTCACATTTTCTGTTCCTGGCAAGGTTTTCACAAGGTATCACTCCAGCTACTAAACTGTTTTGCAAAGGTGATTCCTACTCAAAGTAAAATTTAAAAATCTTTTTAAAAGAAAGAGAATCTACTATTTTGCACTAAAACTCTATTGCTGTTAAAGGACATAAAATGATGTCTTATATAACTGTTACTTTTAGCAATCAACTCTATCCTAGGGAGAGTAGTACCTCAGTTCATGAACTTAATTCTTTCCATAATTCTGCTTACAAACTGAATTGGACAAAAACTAAATCAAATTTCTTCATAAGGTCAACACTGAACCTAATCCCTGACTCTGACTCAGTTCCCATCCAATTCACTTTGATATTTCCCTCGGCAATCAGGCAATCATTGACCTCTCGCCCTACCCAAGAAAACAAGAATTATCTCTCCTATTAGCTTACTTGATCCTTTTTGATATGTACATTATCATAACACCCCAGTTTCTAAGGTTAATTCTGAATTTGCAAATTTACAATGTATATTTTTTCTTATATAGCTTACAAAACAGACATAAAATTTCCTATCCAATGGCATATACCATGAACTGAAAACTTTGTTTTTGAAAATACATATAAATTACTTCTCTACTATGTCAATTGCATAATTAAAGTTTGTACACTCAATTCCTTATAAGGAGGTATGTCTATATATTCATTGGAAGTCTTTAAACTTTAAAAACCAACTTCAAATATGAACTCACTTAAATGTTACACAAATACATAAAAACTGTCAGACAAATAAGAAACTAAAAAAACACAGTTGCCTTTATAGTCATTCACTTGCTAGCATATATTTACTAAATTCAATTAAGTATCTAGCACTGCACTAAACACTAAATCCAGCAAAATAATAGGTACCACACATTCACTGTTAATAGTAGATTAGTTTTATAAGTTTCATAAAATAGAACCAAATGAGCTATTCTTTTAATGAGTACTCCAAATATCATAATTTATTTAAAATACTCAATATTATTTTATTTATTTCCCTAATATAGAATAATTATAGAAGAATGCCAGTGTTTATTTTTTTCCATTTTATTTCTAATCATTTTTCAAAATAAGAATGTAAAGTCAAATTTTGTTTTAAAGACTGATTTCCTCAATAGGCCTTTAAGTTAGATTTTTCAGTACGGTTTTCTATTCCAGGAAGATGAATATATTTAATATATTTTAAATGGCATCATATGTTATGAGAGCTCAAGGGACCTGTCTTATATGGACCAAGTGTTATTGTATAATTATTGCTTCAGATATCTCAAATGATGACTAATTAAATATGCATAAAATATATTTATTAGTGAAAAAAATTGCAATGTCCCAATTTCTATTCCCTCTTGAGATTGCTTGCATCTTCTGCAAAAGAAGAAGTTTTAAGGGACAAATGGTATAGAGACTGAGAATATAATTTAGCATTATTATTTTGTAGTCTGATTAAAGCAAAAGGAATACCAAAATCTTCCAAGTGTGAGTTTTGGTTTTACTAGCCAGGTAATATACAGACATGTAAACTGTCAGTCTCTCTTTGCATGTACCTTTTATTCTTGGAGAAATTGTATTTCATTATTAATTTAGGATATATTATATGATGAATGAATTTGTATTAAAAATTTAAAAAGAATTTTAAAAATGAAATTACATATTTCTTCATTAACCTTGTAAATTATACTGTAGGACTTGGGTATTTAGTTCAGAGGCTCAAGCACTTGCCTGATATGTGCAGGGTTGTGAGTTCAATCCCTGGTACCAAAAAACAAACAAAAACAAACAAGTAAACAAAAAACCAATAAATGGTGCTAAATTCTATTCCTCTAGATATCCACTGCCTTACTTCCAAAATGAATCATAAATCTTAGCCATTTGCCCACTTCTAAGAGGAAAAGATTCTTGATGGTATTCTGGAGCATAACCCAGTGAAGTTCTAACCTGCTTGGAAATTAGTTACATTCTATTTGTAAAATATAAACAAATACACCAGTAAAAATAAGCAAAGGGAAAACAATGACCATTTAATCTGAGAATGAGAACAATTTGGAGATCAATGATAGATATTAGGCTGGATGATCTTTAATATTATGCCCTATCAGAGACTTTCCTTACCTATATTTTTGTGTTAATATGTCATTTTCAAAAGAATGATAGTAATTCATTTTAGAAATCCTAGCAATTAATTCATTTACTTTGAGTAAATCAAATATTGCTAAGTATTTGTCCATTTCTTTTTGGGGTGTTCTTTATTCTCTCTTTCTTTACTTTCCATCTTTGAAACATTAAAGGCCCGAGACCTATGACCACATGAGAGACAAATACTCTTCCTAAAATAATTTCATGAGCAGTCCCAAGCAAGATGTACCTTGTATTGTCAACTAAAAAAAGATACGTTTGGTACCCAAAGCACATTGAATGTGTGGTTGCCATAAATGATGATACTGTGATCTTCCTGTGTTTTAGTGGTTTTTGACATATATTATAAGTTTTCTCAGAATATTCCTGCAGAGAAGAGTGGAACATTAACTTTCTATAAATTCTCCCTGAAAGTGATTTATGTAATAAGCACAGGCAAAGCAAAGTGTACTGTTAGCAAGTCTTTGTGCTTGTAAGTGCACAAACCTCTGAATCATTCATGTTTCAATGATTCAAATTCTCTTGGAGTTTACCTCCTTCTCAATAAATCTATCTTTCAAAATGTATATAAACCACTATCTTATGAAAAATCTTTGTGACATGTTCATTTCTATAATTAAAAATAATTTCCTATTGTTTTCAGACAATTGCCCACCAATAACAAGCCATTCTGGAGAAACAATGCAAAATGAGATAGTAAAGAAATGTAAAGGTGATTCAAATAGGAATAGCTTTGGAAGCTTTCAAGATTTCTTACTTTTTATTTTCTATTAGGAGCTAGAGAAGTCTTTCTGCTCACCTTCTGAAAACTACATATGTGATCCATTAGGGTTGGGTATTATCCATAACACCTAGAAATACATACAGGATTAGGTACACTACTAGGACTTTAATTGAATCATCAAACTATTTAAAGCTAATTAAATATTTTGCTATAGAGAAAAAATTAAGAAATTTTGTCTTTCTTTAAGCAACAACCATCATGTATATTAGAATGTGTTTTTGTGCTTTTTTTAGCAGTAGGTACTCTATCTTCTCTCTCCTTTGGTAATCATGACCCCTTGGAGTTTCAGTGATATCAAAGTCTGCCCAGTGGCAAAATAATAGAGAATACCAAACTCTTTCAACCCTACTTGGGGAGGTCATGTGGTATTTTGTGATGGACAGTATCTGTTCATAATCAATTAGGAATTTTCTATTCAAAAAAATCTGGGAGATTGCTAGTGTCCTAACACAAAGATAGTATTGAATTTTTATGCCACTTTTTTTCCCCTATGTCCACCATAACTAGTTGAAGCCAAACAAGTTGTAGCCAATTCTACATCTTGAAAAAATAAAAACAAGGAAATTTTACCTAGTAATAAAACATATTACTTATTATCAAACAACCTTAACTCTACATTTAAAAATTGCAAGATGTCACAGAGAATTGTCAATAGTACACAGGAAAAAATGAATAGTACAGACAATGTGACTTCTCTGCAGCAATATGCATATGCCACAAGAACATGCTAGAAAGGCAAAATTTCAGACCCAGCCCAGACATAATGTATTGCAATCCGCCCTGGAATGGGATCTGTTGGTGACCTGCCTGGTGTGGTGCCCACTGTCAAATAAACAAAAAAATAAATAACATTTAGTCCCAGTACCACAACAAAATAGAGAGGATCTCTAGGCACTAGTATAAATAAATTGCAAATTAATATTATCCACTTGAGTTTCCCTTATCTAAAGAAGCTGTTAAACTGAGAAAAACTCATCCTTTAGTATCAATTTTAATATGTGACTATATGACAGAATCAAATTCTGCTATCACTAATGGCTGTGACAATGACATTTACCAGCTTCATCTAACATGTATTGTGATAATTTTATAACAACAATGCATTAAAAGTAACTGAACAGCAAAGGCAATTTAATTGAAGCAATAAACCTTATTCCACTGTGCAAATTTTGAAACTGACATGAATGATAATTAAAACTTGAACTTCTTAACATCACAGGTGATATCATATATCATAAGGATTATTTAGCTATTTTAAAAAAACTAACCAGTTTAAAGCAACTTGTGCTATTTTTAAGAAGAAAAGACACTCAAACCACCCCCATTCTCCCCCATACACAGCCCATGCACCCATACTGCACAAAGGTCAGCTTCAAATAACTGTTTCATCTTTACTGGAGAAAGGAAGAAAAGTAGGATCATTAAGCAATTTTCTTTGTATTCACTTATAAAATCAAACTGTTACTGAGAGACATCAGTATAATTATCCATCAACATATTATTTCCTAGGTATTATGATTCTAATGGATTCCTTTTCAATGGTTTAGTTCTTTGCTATTGCCAGAAAAGATAGTCTAAAGGAGAGTTATTTTTAGGTGAATTTGGTTAAGAGCCTCACTTCTTTACAAAGCTGGAATTACATGAGCAGAGATGGGTACTCAACAACAAAAGCAAACAAAGCCCTCATATGGTTTATGCAAGAGGCTTGTTACTAAAGTATTTGGGCAACAGAGTTTGTGGAAAAAAACAGCAAAAAATTAAGGTCTTACAGCATAGACTCTCATATAGGGAATAAATCAGTATTTCCTAGCATGTCAATGCAGAATATTTTGTACAATTGCATAGAAAGATAAAAGAAAATATTAAGAATATATATATACTCATATATATATAATCTTATATAATAATTTGTTACAAATAACTGAATTTTACTAAAGAAAAGATAAACAGAGGCATTTTGCAATACTTTGCTGTTAATTAGTACACAAAGTAGTGGTCAAATTTTCTTCACAATTCTATTCTCTACCAGCAAAATCACATTTGGAGGGCAGAATCCCCCTGAATTAATTAAATTCCACATATCTAACTCATGAATAGATGCTCTGCAGAGAAACAGAGGGATTATTTACTCAAATTAAACAGGAGTCTTATGCCATCATCTACTCCAGAATTCACATAATAAAACCATATCAAGGGTGCTTGAAGCACTAGCTTTTCACATGTTGAAGAATAAAACTAAGCACATGTCCACCACTAAAGTCAAAATGGATCAAAAATCTAAATGTTAAAATAAAAACACTAAATTTACTGCAAGAGAAAATATGTAGAAATCTCGAATACATTGTTGTAGGCAGAGACACATGAACAAAAACCAGACTGCAAGGGAAATATTACAAAGTATCAACAAATGAGATCTCACTTTATTAACAAGCTTTTGCACAATAAAATAAACCACTAACAGAGTGAAAAGACAACCCATAGAATGGGAAAAATTATAACCAGTTTTCTCTCAGAGGACTTTTATCTAGAACATATAAAGAATTGAAAAGAAATCAAATCCCCTTCCAAATTCACAGACCCAATCCAAAACTGGCCATCTGAGATGAATACATACTTTTCAGATAAAGAAAAACAAATGGCAAATAAATACATGAAAAAAATGTTCAACATCATGTGTACTTTAAAAGGTGCAAATTAAAACATCACTAAGTTTCCATCTCCCCCTAGAAAAAGTGGCTATTAGCAAAAATGCCAGTCAATAACAGATGCTGGCAGGGCTGTGAGGAGAGAGGAGCCCTTCTCCACTATCGATAGGAGTGTGCTGGTGTAACCACTGTGGAAATCAGTGTGCAGATTTCAGATTCTTCAAAAACTGAGATTAGAGGCCCCAAGCAATCCAGCTACTCCCTTTCTAGGTATCTTTCTGGAAGAATTAAATACACATCACAGTGATGTATGTGCACTCATGTTTATAGCAGCACAATTTGTAATAGTTAAATCTTAGAAACAACTCAAATGCCCATCAACTGAGGGATGGATAAAAACGATGTGAGTTTTTTATATAATGAAATGTTAGCCATAAAAAAGAATAAACGGGAGACTTTTACAGGTTAATGGATGCAACTCAAGTTCATACTGCTAAGTGAAATAAATCAGACCCATTAGTGTTAACATCATATCTTTCACTAGTGTGAAAAACTCAATGAGTAAATAAGGTCTGAAATGTACAATAAATATTGTGAATTGGGAAGAAACTGTTCAGAAGAAAAGACAAACTGTGATGGGGAGGGGGAAAGGAAGGAAGGGGAAAAAGAAAAATATATTCATACACATGATAGTTAAGATAGTTATACAGCCAGTTTCTCTTAGTTCACTGAAAAGAAAGGTTTGTGCTAATATTGTCTGGACAAAATATCATTCCTATATCTTATACTCTAAATACTGTGAAGAAAATACTAATGTATTAACTTTTGTAACTCTCTTACTAACATGTTTTGATACTCTGCTTTATTGTTATTTTTATTTTTTCTCTTAAATTTAAAAGTAAAATGTTTTGATGGGTATATGAAGTTTAATGTTAAAATCAATATGTGGTCAAGAAAAATGGATCTCCATAAATTTGCCTTGTAATATGCTAATGTTGATACTGAGGATTATATGAAGTAAAATGAATTGGTTTTTCTTAAAATTCATTTTTAAATGTATAATATAAATGTGACAAAACTTACCCATTGTTTCTATGTTTCACTTATTATACTTTGTAAAATATTTGTAAAAATTATTTGCATTAACAACCATCTTATCTCTATTTTACAAATCAGGAAAATAGAATACCAAAAAGCTGAATTCATATATTTCAAATATGATAAAATTCAAATGACTTGGAATACAAATGAAACATGATATTATTACTATAAAAGTCCTTCCCATTTAAATATATCCAGTTATATTACATGAGTATTGTCAATTCTAATGATTTTTGCATCTTATATCTTTATGAAGTTTCCTATAAAAATTATTTTTTTCAAAATCAAAAATTTCAAGAAGGTAAATAAAATGAACACACAGAAGTCACAGGAGATGTAACTCCTGGTTTTTGACAACAGTCGTGAGAGCATTTTCTGAATAATGAAAGCAGATTATTGGTTAGAACATTTTGTAAAAAGCACAGCAGTTATTGGATACAGTAATTTATAGAGAAATTATGGATTAGTTCCTTTTCAAAATTAGAAAACTTAACATGTATAAATTAAAGACTGGGTCATATTAAAGGAGGTTTTGGAGACAGTAGGAAGAAATAAATACAACTGAAGAAAAGAAAGAAGGCAGAATAACGAAAATGGCAAAGATGGGGACCAGATGTATAGATTTTATGTTTGGAAAGTACCAGTTGTATCTCTATGAGATAAAATGTAAAAAAATTTTTAAAAGTAACAATGAGAAAATCAAAATCCATGTCCTTTGAATATTAATCTAAAGAAAATACTGCAAATGTGACCACTTTTAAGCTATAAATAGATTTTATAACATTACAAAAGCAAACAATGCAATTGAAAGCTGAATGAAAGATTTAAACATAAATTTGTCAAAGGGAATAAAGAGACAGCTAATAGGTACCTAACAAATGCTTAAAAAGGTTTTCCATATCATTAGTTTGAGGGAAAATACAAATTTAAACAATGATAAGATATAAGGACTGTATGTATTATCATAACTACAAGAAGGAAAATGAAATCTGACAAAATTAAATTCGGTTGAATATGAACAGCAACAGGAATTTTCATATAATGCAGGTGAGAATGTATAAAAATACTTTGAAAACTAGGTGGCAGGTTTTTTAAAATAGGTCAGTATGCTCTTTGTCAATGACCGCTAATGGGTATGTACCCTAAAAAGCTAAACACTTATGCTTACAAAGAAACAGATCTTTTAGCAGCTCTATTTATAAACAATTAAACTTCACATGTCCTTTAGCACATAAACTGGTAAACTGTGGTGCATCCATGTAAGCGAATATCATTCATGAATAAAACAGCTCAAACCGTTGAATGAAATTCAAGATGTTAGCCAGAGTAAACGAAGATAACAGCTTGTATAACCTATAATTTCATTTAAATCAAAAACTATAGTGGTACACTATAAACTATAGTGGTAAAAACCATAGTGGTACAAGCAAAAAACTATAGTGGTACAAGTCAGATCAACAGTTTTAAGACTTGGGAGTGGGGAGATGCACCTATAAAGGAAAGAATAGCACAAAAGAGCTTTTATGGTCATGAAACTGTCCTGCACCCTGATTTTGATGGCAGATATCTATTGCATATGTGATATATGTATCATTATCATATAAATATATGATATATATGTGTACATATTTATGGATATATGTGATATGTACACACATGGCACACATACACAGTGATATGCATATATTCAATATATATGTATATATTCACTGCGTTCATTGCAGCATCTCATTCAAAGTACACAAAAGAAAACTATAGTGTCAGTTGTAAGCAGTTATAATACGACAGAGAAGTATACTGCATTCTGAAATGCACTGTAACATGTGACCAGCACAACCTTTTAGTTTTATTACTGACTTGACTAAAACAGATAGTAATGTATAATTTTTTTGTTTTTATTATTGAGAAGAATATAACTTTCACAAATCATGTTAGCTCTTGCTTCACTTCCATTTACTTATTTTGAAATTACATATTTTCTTCTAACACCCACCCTGTATTTCTACAAAAAGCATACTTGCTCTCCTGGGAAATAACTTATTTTGGAAACAGTTGCTGTGTTAGTCTCCCAGGATTGTCATAATAAAATACCACAGAGTTCTTTAATGATTACAGTTTATTTTCTTACAGTTCTTCAGGCCCAAAGTCCGAGATCAAGGTGCTATCCATGTGAATTTCTGGGGAGGCTCTTCTTCCTGGCACTCAGTTGTGCCTTCCCGTTGTATCCAGTGGTGACTTTCCTGTGTATAGGAACGACTAGTATGAGGCATGGTGGGGTGGGGACAGAGTTCTGCTGTCTCTTCCAATTCTTGAAAAGGTTTTGCCTTATCTGATCAAGGCCTCACCTTCATGACCTAAATCACCTTATCTAGCTCCTTAAAAACTCTCTCCAAATGCAGTCACCTTGAGGATTAAGCCCTTGATAGAGGGATTGGGGGAGTGTGGGCATAAATGATCTACAACACCCAGCTTCTGATGGATTCTTCATTTAAAAAAAGTTTTACTCCATTATTTTTATGTAGAAGTTGATGATAAGACAAGAAACACACCTTCAGAAGACTGAAATGAATATATATATATACATACATATATATGCATATATATGTATGTATATATATAACAGTCTCTTTTACTGATAATGTATCTGTCTCCTTTTTTCAGTATAATTATGTCCAGGAGGACTTGTGAATCTTCACCCAATGGTTGAGGGAAGCTCTAATAGTCAGATGCAGCCAACTCGAATAGCCAAGTTGCTATTGAACATCTTAGATTTAAAAATAAATAAAATGGCAGAAAAGTACAACATTTTGTTCGTTCACCCAAACAATGATACATGAAAGAGCTCATTTTAGTGATAGGTTTTGAATATTTGGGCAGCAGAATAAGCACTGTGACAAACTGTTAGTGAAAAGGAAAATGTATACTACAACAGCCAAAAAGGTAAAGAAAAAAATAAAGAAAAAAAGAAATCTCAATGCAAGGGTTAACTAATTAGTTGAAAATACTGTAACAGCTCATTGGGCAATTTTGTAATCAGATGAGCCCAGGGGATGAATATGATAGAGTTTATAACAGTTCATTTTCTTTGAATGCAGCTGTATATAATGCCCCAGGAGATTCTCCAAGCAATGAAACTACAGCAACTGTTTTGATTAATAACACATCCAATCCCTGAAATTCAGTAACAGAAAGGCATGTTATCCCTCCAAAGAAATCCATCGATGTTGTAGAGCCCCTTCTGGAGAGAAAGTGAATTATCTAAAAACCTCATGAACAGTCTTCTTAATTGTGTTGCCTTCTCAAAGAGTCTTTCACAAGCTCCTCCCACCCCCATTTTTTCTTTGTTTCTAAGTTCCTAGGGTTAAACTACGCTGTGACTGCTGTAATTGTAATTTCTCCCCCAGTGATTTTACAGCCAACAAGGGAACATTAGCACCCACAGATTCCTTGTGGAAAATAATCGATTTAAGGATACTTGCTTCCACTGAATCTCTTTTTTAGTGCTCCACTCCATTATTTTGTTATGGAGAAATCTGCACAAAGCCAGAATTGGAGCTTCCAAAGGATTCACTTTTCTCTCTATTTATTCTTTCCTGTAAGTCACTGCTGTTGATAACAGCCCAGATGGGTGCTAGGGAAGTAATTATGAATAAAAACATGATGGGAATTCAGAAAGCTGCAAGACATCTGCAGATATCAAGGACTTTTGTTAAGGGCCTAATCACCCACTCATTTAGGATTTTTTTTCTTAGAGCTGTCTATTCCTCTATTGCATTGGCTTATTAAATACAGATATTTAGCCAAACTTTTTTGTGGCACACAGGCATAGTTTTGATTCTGCCATTTAAGGATTGTTGTACATATTTTGGGAAGACATAAAACATCTGCATTATCTAACACTCTCTTTCTCCCCAGTTGAAGGAAATTTACATTAAAAGAATGTAGTAAACAATGAAGTGCAGTAATATGATTTTGCTTCATGGCATCTGGCATATACTGTAAATAAACTATCTTTTTTCTCTTCCGTAGTTTCCCCCTAAAGCCAAATGTGTATTACTTAGTCAAAAGAGAAAAGCTTGTGTGGTAACTCCAGTATGTAAGTAATTTTTTAAAAATACACCAATCTCTCTTCCTTTTGATAGATTTGAGCAAGATAGAGAAAATAACATCTAAAGTAAAGTAAAATTCAAAAATATCATATGTATCTTAGTTACTTTTCCAGTTGCTGAGACAACACCCAAAGTTAAAAGGAGAAATGTTTATTTGGCTCACAGCTTGTAGCAGCTCCAGTCCATAATCAGCTGGTTCCAAGGCAGGGCGGCATGGCAGACAGAGAAATAGTTCATGGTAGATAGAAGATATCAAGCCAAGCAAGGGAAAAGACAACCGGTTCCTTATATAGCATCCAGGCTAGCAGGATTAGGGGAGGTACCAAACCAATTAGTGGTCTGATTTAGGAATCACCCTCTTAATACCAGCATTGCACCATGAATCAATCACACACTCTAGATTTAGCCACCTCTGAAAAAGCCCCATTGATGGTTGCATAAGGCTTTGAGGGGACATCTAAACACAACCCATAATAACACGGAATTGAGGGATCAGTTCTTTGGGACTTTTGTGGTTTTGTTTTATAGTATTCCATTGTATAATAAATTGGTAATAATTGTATCTTATAGATTTTAGGTGGTGTAGGTAATAAAATAAACTATTTTTATAGTTCTAGAAAACCTATAAAAGAATGACAAGGAGCAAAAGAGAGATTTCAGATTAATGGTGACTAAGCAAGTGATAAATGGATAGATAATAATAGAAATAATAATGTAGCAAGAAATCTGGCTATTTAAGGAAATGTAAAATTTTTTTTAAAAAATAGTATGACAACAGCAGAGGGAAAGAATTTTTGTTTCCATAGTATCATAGCCACAAAATAACTTGTTAAGACTAAAAAAACCTCAGTATTACAACTCTAATTCAAAAACTCTGGGTTACTAGCAAGCATTTAATAGATACAAAGAGGCATTTATTGTCAAGTAACCTAAAAATTGTAGTTATTCTTCTAAAAGATCAAATGTGAGGTTAAAAATTTCCAATAATGGTTAAATGAAAAAGTAGTCCATGACAGTATGGTACACTGTATTGATCAGGATTTTACTAAAGAAAACAGATATAACATGAGATATACAAATGTATAAGAAATGACAAGATTGGCTTGCCATGGTCAGCCACAGAGTAGGATGAGGAAGCATACAGAGGGTGTCTACACACTGGAGGCCGAAGGATTCAATCCAAGGTCTGGAGTTCACCCTAGTGTCTTGTGCAAGTCCACACCAGCAGGCTGATGGGTCTGCGACAGAAGGCCAAAGGCTCTAAGATGAAAGGCTGGAGAGTCTACACTGGAAGCCAGGAGACGACCTTCAAACCAAAGGCCAACACAAGAGCTTCTCCCAAGAATGGAATGCGTTCATCCTTCCTCCTTCCCTTTTATACCTCCAATTGATGAGCCACCCTAGGGTGCGTGCTAAAACCATTTAGTGCAACTTCTAAATGTCTCAAGTTGACACAATCAATCAAACAATATATACATGAACTGTGCCTTAAGAACAAGAAGAGAGTGAAAAAAATTCAGAACTTTCTAATTAAAGAGAATCCTTAGTGTAGTAAGGCAATAAGATTAGAAAGCAATGAGTTAGGTGTGTCAACATGGAGCAGCTGTCAGGAAAAGGTGGGGTGGCCCTGAAGCAAGGCCAGCAGATCGCTGTAGCTGCTGGTTTCAAACAGGAGCCTAAAGAGAATTCTTTCTGTGGTCTGTTGGCCATTTCAGAACTTTGGAAATGGAATGGTCAATTCATC
>PVJX010041459.1:0-14649 GCA_004027295.1 Dolichotis patagonum
AACTACACTGAAGATGACAAGATTCACTAAGATACCCACTCTGGTTTGATTATTACTTGCTTATGAAGTCTTATAATGTCTCTAATGCTTTGTTTTTATTAATGTTGTTATATACTGCTGAGACACCATGGTAACCATTGTAGATCACCTTGTATTGCGGTTTTATGTGACTTTTCTGCCTCATGCTTTTCTAGGAATTTTTTTATCTTACTTTGTTTTATTTTTCCTGCTAATACAGAAATGATAGATATACATGTAGAGACTCGCATGTGTAGAGCTTATAAAGAGTTTACGAGAACCAACTATATAACACATGTTGAAGTAAACAACTACTTTGAAGAAAAAGAGACACTACAATACCCAGTGCTGATTCCATAATGTCATGATGTGAAGTCCAGCAAAACTATCACTTTTTGTTCAAAGTGATCTTAGCTTGCTTTGCCTTGTTTAAGTTCAACACACATGAAGGTATGGACAACTGTTTTGAGGAGAATGAGAGACACTATGACAGCCATTCTTGGCTTCTCTAATGTCTGGTCTTGAAGACCTGTAATGCCCTCCTCGTCCTACTCAGATCAATTCCATACTAGGTTGTTTCATGTGAATTCCCTGTACGTGACAATATGGACAACTATTTGGAAGAATACAAGAGTCAATATGATAGAGAGTGAATATCTCCAATTGTCTAGCTTTGAAATTTATGTCTTACATTGCTTTCTTATGATCCGCTTTGCTCCGTTTTGTTGTGTTTAATTTTACCCTATTGATATAATTGCATGTATATTTGAGTGGGTAAGATGGATGACCACATTGTTGTTTTTGTCAGATCGTGGAGCAGAACTGTTAACAGTCTCACTGTTTGAATGTCTACTTTACATGTTTTAACTTTGTAACTTGAACAACTATTTCCAAGAAGTCAGTATGTAATTAGTCAAGTAATAATTTCTTAGGTTTTATTGTTGTTGTACTTTTCCTTTATTCCTTGGAATACTGTATTGTTGCTACCCTTTATTCTGTTTTATTTTGTTTTGTTTTTTCCTCTTTAAATAAAATTATTAAAAAAAAACAGGCAAAAAACAGAGAGCCTCATTCCAGGTAAACATGTCCCGTTTGATATTCAAGAACAAATTAATGGATTCCTTCACATAAACTGGCTAAATAAGAAAAACCATATGTAAGCCTATTGATAGATGCAAAAAAAAAAGATTAAATCTAACACCTATTCATAGTACAAATTCTCAGCAATCTAAGTATAAAAGAGAATATCAACTTGGTTAAAAACATGAACGAAAACTCCTAAAGCTAATATAAGATTTAAAAGTATAAAACTATAAGATTTCTCACTAAGATCAAAAACAACAAAAGTATGTCTCTTGTCACCATTCCTTTTGAACATCATACTACCAGTTCTAGGTAATGCAATAAAACAAAGAAAGGAAAAAAGTATAAAGACAGGAAAGGAACAAATAAAATTCTGTATCAGTCACTTTTCTGTGTATGCAGAAAATTCAAAGAAATCAACTAAAAAATTCCTAGAACGAATATGTCATTATAGTAAGGATGCAGGTGAACATACAAGAAGTCAGTTATGTTCCTATATATCAGTAATAAAACAATAATGTTAGAAATTAAAAATATATTATCATTTATATTAGCATCCTCAAAAGAAAAAATTATAAATATACATTTTTTATCTTTTGTATTTTAAATAGAAAAAATAAAAACAATGATAGAGAATTTCAAAACAAAATAGGAGATTAACAATGGTTAATAGATTGAGTATTGTCTTCAAAGTAGTTGCTCACAATACAAGGTATAGGCATGAAGAATTGATCAAACAATGTAAACACAAACCATTCTTTTCAATGAACTAACAGAAATTAGTAGTAAATTATCTTAGCTATATATACATATATAGACATATAGACATATATATCTATATATGGCTAAGAAAAAAATATGTGTTTTTTTTCTTTTCCATTCCTTCTTTTCTCCTTTCCTCCATCCCAGTTGTTCTTTCAAGTAGTTTCTTTTCTTTTCATAATATCGATTGTACATTTTGGATCTTTACTCTTTCAGTTTCTTACACCAGGAAGAGTATACAATGTTTACACATGCCAATCTCACTTATTTCACTTCTGAGTAAGGTCTCAAGTTGCATTAATTTATCTATAAAAGCCTATTTCACTGTATAAAAATAACACATCTTTTTTATCCATTACTCAGTTGATGGGCATTTGGGTTGTTTCTAATACTTAGCTATTATAAATTGTGCTGTTATAAAATATGTGTGCACATATACTGCTGTGGTATTATGTTTTAAATTCTTCTGGGAAAATACCCAAAAGGGGAATAGCTCGGTCAAATGGGATCTCTAATCCTAGTTTTTTGAGGAATCACCGCACTGATATCCACAGTGGTTGTACCAGTCTACACTCCCACCAACAGTGGAGAAAGGTTCCTTTTTCCCCACAGATCCTCCAACATTTGTTATTGGTTGATTTCTTAATGACAGCCATTCTTTCTGGAGTGAGACAGAATTTCAGTGTTGCTTGAATTTGCATCTCTTGAATGACCAATGATGGGGAACAGTTTTTCAGATATTTATTTGCCATTTGTATTTCTTCATTTGAGAAGTACATACTTATCTCAAATGCCCATTTTTGGATTGGGTCTTTGAATTTGGAGGGGCATCTGATTTTTCAATTAGTTATATGTTCTAGATATAAGTCCTTATATCTAGGACAGTTAGCTAATTTTTTTGTGGGTTTTCTTTTTACTCTGCTGGTGATTTCTTCTGATGTGAAAAAACATCATACTAAATGAACAAAAACTGAAAGCTTTCACTCTAAAATCAGGAACAAGGCAAGGGTGTCCACTATCACTATTCCTATTCAATAAAGTTCTGGAAACATTAACCAGAGCAGTTAGACAAGGGAGAGAAATAAAAGGAATAAGGATAAGAAAGGAAAATGCTAAATTATCATTATTTGCATGTGACATGATACCTTACATAGAAGACCCCCAAAACTCCACCAAGACTTCTAGATTTAATAAGCAAATTCAGCAATGCAGGATACAAAGTCAAATTTACAAATCAATAACATTCTTGTGTATTTTTATTTCTATGATCTATCTATCTGTCAAAATATGATCTATATTAAAAAAAACCTATAAAACTCTGGTGAAGCCTGGCACGGTGGCACATGCCTCTAATCCCAGGAATTGGGAGGCTGACACAAGGACTGGCATGAGTTCAAGGCCGGTCTGGACTACAGAGCAAGACCCTGTCTCAAAACAACAGCAACAGCAACAAAAACAACAAAGCATCTAGTGAAATAAACCAAAGAATTAAATGAGTGGACTCCATACTGTCAAGACACTAGTTCTTCCTATCTTGATCTACTGATTCAAAACCACCCCAATTCTTCCTATCTTGATCTACTGATTCAAAACCACCCCAATTAAAATTGTATGCCAGGTGTGGTGGTGAATGCCTGTAATCCTCACACTCAGGCAGGAGAATCAAGGCAAATTCAAGGCCAACCTAAACTACATCGTGAATTCAGCATCGGCCTGAATTACATAATGAAACTCTGTCTCAAAAAACCAAAAAAGAAAAAAGAAGATGGCAGAGTGGTAAACATCAGCAAATAAGCAACTCTGAGATTCAGAATCCAGACAGTGGAAAATAACAACCTGGGGAAGAGAAAAAGAGAGAAGTGGATTCCAGGGAGCCAGGAAGTATGCAAAGGGAGAACTGAAGCCCACGGAGAAAGGGAAGAAATAGATCTCAATGCAGAAAAAGGAGGCGGCGAACCACACTTTCTCCCTGACTCCAAGTTCAAAGTATGAGAGAGGAAGCACAAATCTACAGAGACATAATGATCATGGATGACTCCAAAGACCCCCAAAGAGAAACACAATGGTGGAATGAAGCAGTGGATGCTGTGAGCTACAATAGCTGGTGCATGACTCCAGCTGAATCCTCTGCCATGTCCACTGCAGAGGGTGCTTGGCCAGATGTCATTTTAGAGAGGGGCTAACTGAATCTGGGACTTGGAAGAGCTCTGAGTTGGCTTCATCTCAGAGTTCCTAGTGACTAGGTGAGTGACAACCACAAGAGATGTGCACAATCTGGCAGTTGAAGTCAGGCCAGCAAGAGATACCCAGAGTGCTGTAGGCTGAAAAACTCGGGCCCCAACTCCAAAACCAGAGGCCAGGATCAGCCTAAACTTTTGTGGAGTTGAAAAAACCAAAATCAGCATCCTGCTCTACTTTCACTAAAGGCTCGCTGAGATTATCCAGCACACCCCACCTATGCCCACTGCAGGTTAGCGGGGGTCATCCAGCACCAATCTGGGGTCTGTCTGCTTTCTTGGTCTCACAGCGAGATCAGACATGACCTGAGTCAGACACTACTGCAAAGAACTGTAGACTCTAGAAGATAACCTCAGGAGTGAAATCACGGTGAAATCTCTTTTTCGTTTTTCTTTTCTTTTTTTTTTTTTGGGAGGGGGTGTACTGGGGGAATCAAACTCACCACCTTGCACTTGCCAGGCAGGGCACTTATGCCATTGAGCTATATCCCTATTTTCTTTGGTTTTCTTTTTAGTGATTGTTTATTTTTGCTTTATAGTAAGTGCAAACATTATTTTTGTTTTGTTTACTTCTTGCTTTTGTTTGTTTCTTCTCTCTTTCCCTCCTGTGTACTTCACCTGTTTCCCAAAGACTGAATAATCATTTTTTCCTTCAGGCTTCCTTCTACTGTCTCTTTTTCTTTCCTCTTGTCCCTTTTAGATTTTTTCCTCTGAGGGTAAAATCACTCTATTGAGAGGATATCTATTGCCTGTAAATTTTAAAATTGTTTTAGATTTTATTATATAACTATAAATCTTATGAAGATGGTTAAAGGTGTCAACAGTTACCACAATTTGGCTTTTTCTTGACTATGCTTGATGGCATTCTTACTGATTGTACTACTTTAGCCAATGTGACAAAGTTGTTCTGATCAATTATTCTTCTTTATATACGAATGCTGAGATTGTGTGAGGCTTGTAAAAGTTAGTCTGATACCAAAGGACTGGGAGCTAGGCAAAACAGGCAGCAAGTTTTCATCCCTAATAAATTGAACAGGTAAGATGTTGGGACAGATTTAAAAATCAAAAGCCAGTTACAACTAGAAGACATCTATGAAAACTGTTAATTCCCTAAGAAGGTCTTGATACTAGTACTAAACCTGTCTAACATGAACAAAGTACAAATGTGAACACAGAAAAAAAATTAAAAAAAAAAAACAGAAGATGAGGAGATACAAAAGCAAGAGGCAACTCTGGATCTCCAGCTCACCCAAGCCAAATCCAGGGGGCACTGAAGTGGTAGAAATCAAAGCCACCCACTTTCTGAAATGGTAGCACCATAAGTAACAAAGCACATGAATGAGTCTCTTTTCTAGAAAAGAACAAACCAGAAATAATTTCTCAGATAACTAAAGAGATGATGACCATAATGAAGGGCATGGTTAGCAACTCTAGGGTAGATACAGACAAAAAATAGTTTCGGAAAGTGATGGAAATTATGAATGCAACATAGGAATGAACTAGGTTCCATAAAACAGATTTAAACAGATATTAAGGAAATTAAAATTACTTTTGAAAGCAGAATCAACTGATGTGAGGACAGAATGTCAGATCTAGAAGATAGTTTTGTGGTTAGCAATCATGAAATGAAAGACTTCTTAAAAATAGCAAGGGACCATGAAAAAAATCAATTTAACAGCTCCTAGATAATGCAAAGAAGAATAACATATGGCATGCGTTTAGATGCCCCCACCCCATTCCACAAAAGCCTCATGACATCATACATGGGACTTTTTCGGAGGTGGCTGGATCCAGACAGTGTGACACTGGAATTGATTCATGGTTTAATGCTGGGATTAAAGACATTAGGATTAAGAGTATGAGAGCTACCTACCCTAAGAACTCAGGATAAGATATAAGGGATAAAAAGAGTTGTGGTTGTTTCTTGTTGCTTTGCTACCTTCTGTCCAACATGAACTGCTTCTCTTCTCTGATGTCAACACTGCCAACCTTGCCTTGGAGCCAGTCGATTATGGACTGAAACCTCTACACACTGTGAGCTAAATAAACCTTTTTCATTCTTTAACTTAAGAGTGTCAGGTATTTTGTCTCAGCAGTGAGAAAAAGAACTAAGACAATAATATCAACTAAAATCACAGAAAAATCAGAAGATAGCCCAAGGACCTAAAAAACCATTTCACAGAAATAATGGCAGAAAATTTCTGATGCATAGAAAAAGATTTTTACATACAGATAAGTGAGGCATATAGAACTCCAATGAACCATGGTCAGAAAATAACTATACAAAGGCATAAAATTGTCAAGATTGCAGAAAATCAACACAAGAACAGAATATTAAAAGTTGTTAGAGAACCTATAAAGAAAAGTCCACAGCAGGTTTCTGAATCCAAACTCTTTAAGTCAAAGAGTTTGGAATGAAGTATCTGACACCCTAAAGAAAACAATCTCCAACCCAGATTGATACATACCGCAAAACTATCTCTCACAATTAATACAGAAATAAAATATTTCCATGATTAGGAACTCCTGAAGAAAATCATGACCACCAACTGAGTACTCCAAAAAGTTCTGAAGGATATTTTAGAAAAAGATCCAATTCCAAAACCCGCAATAGAATAAATTCACAAGACAAGGCAAGCAATTAAAGAGAAAAGAAAGAAAGGAAACCAATAGGAAAATATGATAAGGGTATGTCAATACATATCAGTTATAATTATCATAGCAAATGGTCTCAATTCACCAATCAAAAGAAACAGATTAGCAAAATGGATCAAGAAAGAAGATCCAACAATATACTGCATACAAGAAACATATTTAATTCAAAAAGAAATTCATGGACCGAAAGTCAAAACATGGAAAACAATTCTCCATAGGACAGGAACCCAGAGAAAAGCAGGGGTAGCTATTCTATTTGCAGACAAAGTGGAATTCAAGCCAAGACTTGTCAGATGAGACAAAAAAAGGTCACTACATACTTGTTAAGGGAACAATCTAAGAGGAACAAATAACAATCATAAATATATATGACAATAGCACACTCAATCAAGTAAAACAAAAATTAATGGTTTTTTTTAAAATCAGATAAGCTCTAGTGCAGTTTTAATGGGTAATCTTAAAACCTTATAGTCACAAATATATCAACTAGGTAAAAAAAATCAACAAAGAAATATCAGCTGAACCAAGCCTTTGAAGAAATGGATTTAACAGATACTTTACAGGGTGTTCCACCCCACAACAGAATACACATTCTTTTCAACTGCACACAGGACTTTCTCTAAAATAGACCATGTACCAGCTCACACAAAATGCTTAAGTAAATGCAAAGGAACTGAAATTATCCCATGTACATTAGATCATAGTACAGTAAAACTGCAAATCAATAGCAAAAGAAACCACAAGAACTTCATAAATACATGAAAATTAAATAACACCCTCCTGAACAACCAATGAGTCACAAATGAAATTAACGAAGAAATTAGAAAGGTTCCACCTATACAATTACGACTATATGACATACTAGCAATTATGGAACCCAATGAAAGCAATCCCACGAGGGAAATTTATAGCAGTGAACTCCCACATCAGAAAAAGAGCAAATTCAAATAAAGCTGATGGTAAACCTCAAGCTTCTAGAAAAAGAAAGGCAATGTAAACCCAAAGCACATACAAAGGAGGAAATTATAAAGATCAGAGCAGAAATTAATGCAATTGAGACCAAGAAAACAATACAAAGAATCAATTAAAGAGTTGGTTCTTTGAAAAATTAAATGAAATAGACAAACCCTTAGGCAACCTAACCTAAAAAAAGGAAAGAAAAGGCTCAAATTCATGCAATTAGGAATGAAAAAGGCAGAATCACAATCGATCCTATAGAAATCCGGAAGATCCTCAATACGTACTTAGAGAACTTGTACTTTAATTAAGATGGAAAAGTCATAAAAATGGACAAATTCCTAGATACATATGAATTATCAAAACTGAATTTAAAAGATGTAAAAGTTCTAAATAGCCCAGTATCAGTCAATGAAATTGAAGAATTAAAAACTACCAACAAAGACAAAGCCCAGGACCTGACAGATTCACTGCTGAATTCTACAAAAACTTTAGAGAAGATCTAATTTCACCACTCCTCAAACTCTTTAATAAAATTAAAATGGAAGTAATACTCCCAAACTCATTAATGGCAGCAAGCATTATTCTAATGTCAAAACTAGAGAATGATACAACCATAAAAGAGAACTATAGGACAATCTTCTTAAGGAACATAGACGCGAAAATTCTCAGTAAGATACTGGCAAACAGAATGCAGCAAATCATCAAAAAGATCATGTGCCAAGACTAGTCAGGATTCATCTCAGAGACTCAGGGATGGTTCCACATACACAAATTAATAAATGTAATGCACCACATTAACAGAACCAAGGACAAAAAACATAATCATCTCAAAAGATGCAGAAGACCATTTCAATTGATGCAATATGGATTTGGCAAAGTGCAACACTCATTTATGATAAAAACCCTATAGAAAATTGGAATAAATGGTCTTTATCTCAATCTGATTAAAACCATCTATGAAAAACCAACAGCCAATAGCATACTAAATGGTCAAAAACAAAGACTTCACTCTAAAATTAGAAACAAGACAAGGATGTCCACTATCACCACTCCTATTCATTATCATTCTGGAATCATGAGCTAGAGCAATTTGGTAAGAGATAGGAATAAAAACAATAAGGATACCAAAGGAAGAAGTTAAATTATTATTATTTGCAGATGACATGATACTCTACATAGAAGACCCTCAAAACTACACCAAAAGACTTCTAGATTTAATAACCAAATTCAGAGTGTAGCAGGACACAAAGTCAACACTCAAAAATCAACAGCATTCCTATACACAAATAACAAATTCATAGAGAGAGAAATCAGTGAAACCACACCTTTCACAATAGCTTCAAGAAAAATGAAACATTTAAGAATCAATCTAACAAAAGAAGTAAAAAAAAAACCCCTTTACTTAGAAAACTATAGTACTCTGAAAAAAAGAGATTGAAGAGGATATCAGAAAATGGAAAGATATCCTCTGTTCTGAAATAGACAGAACCTATACAGTGAAAATGGTCATATTTTCAAAATTGTTATACGCCCAAAGGTGATGGCACACATCTGTAACCCCTACACTTGGGATGCTGAGGCAGGAGAATCACTGTGAATTCGAGGCCAGCCTGGGGTACAAAGTAAGTTCAAAGCTAGCCTGCACCGCATAGAGAAACCTTGCCTCAAAAAGACAAAAACAAAAAAACTATTACACAGATTTAATGCAATTCTGGTCAAAATGTCTATTATATCTCACAGAACTACAGAAATAATCCTAAAATTCATTTGAAACCAGAAAAGACCTAGAATAGCAAAAGCAATTCTGGACAAAAAAGGCAAGACAAGGGGCACCACAATCTCTGATTTGAAATTATACTACAAAGCTACTGTGTTAAATACAGCATGGTACTGGCAAAAAACAAAAACAAAAAAACCCAGACTTGAGGATCAGTGGATTAGAAGATTCAGAAAAAAATTTCAAATATACTCAGTCACCTTATCTTTGACAAAGAGGCCAAATATCTCCGCTGTAAGAAAGATAGCCGCTTTAATAAATTGTGCTGGGAAAACTGGCTTTCCATATGTTGAAAATTAAACCTAGACCCTTGTCTCTTGATATATGGTAAACTAAAATCAAAATGTATGAAAGATCCCAATAGGTAAAACTCTTGAAGACACAGGAGCAGCCAAAAACTTTATGTATAAAAATCTGATCATACAAGAAATATTACAAGGAATCAACAGCTGGGGATACAACATATTAAAAAGCTTTTGTATAATAAAAGAAACCCACAGAGTGAAGAAAAAAATTCACTGGAATAAGAAAAAAATTTACCAGCTATTTTTCAGACAAAGGAATGATATCTAGACTATATAAAGAACACAAAATATTAGACTCCTTAAATTTAAAGACCCAGTCCAAAAATGGGCATGTGAAATGAATAGACACTTCAAGGATAAAGAAGCACAAATGGCAAATAAATATATAAAAAAATATTCATCATCACTGGTCATTCAAGAAATGCAAATTAAAACAATCTCACTCCAGAAAGAATAGCTATCCTCAAAAAATCAACCAATAACAAATGTAGCAAGGCTATGGGGAAAAAGGAACCCTTCTCCACTGCTGGTGGGAGTGTAGACTGGTGCAACCACTTTGGAAATCAATATGGAAATTCTTCAAAAAACCAAAACTAGCAGTTTGATTTGCCTCAGCTATTTCCCTTTTAAGTATGTTCCAGAAAGTTAAATGTGTCATACTACCACAATATATGCATACCCATATTTATAGCAGTATAATTTGTAATAGCTACATCTTGGAAGCAGCCCATATGCCCATCAACAGATAAATGGATAAAGAAAACGTGTTTCTTATGTACCGTAGAGTATCACACTACCATAAGGATAAACTTGAGACATTTTTAAGTAAATGGATGCACCCTGAGAATGTAATTTTAAGTGAAATAAATTGGACACATGTTTAAATATTGTATTGCTTCTCTTGTGTGAGAAATCCAAAGGGCAAATAAGGATCAAAATGAATGATACATATTGTGAAGAAGAAAGAAAATATTCAAATGGGAAAGGTAATGGGGAAGGGGTGTATGAGGATAAGAAAAATTTAAATGAATGGAAGAAAAACAATAAAACAAAGTTCTGTAAAAGGGAAAGGAGAAAAGGTACTGAAGAGTAGGGAATGGAGAAAAAAAGAATTAAGATTATTATGTACAGGTACATATTCCCAATGATGAATGTGATCACTATATATATATCAAAAGTGTACCAATAAAATTAATTACAAACAAAGAAGGCAAGGATGATAGAGCCTCAGTTACCAGTAAGACAAGATCAAAATACATAAATAAATGTAGTGGAAATCCTGAGAAGAGAGGATACAATAGATAAATATTTGAAGACGTTACAATGAAAACATTCTGAAATTTTTGAAAAATTCTATTTATAAACTCAAGAAGCTTAGTGAACCCCAGGAAAGATAAAAAGAAAAGAGAGCCATAGTATAGTATAGTATAGTATAGTATAGTATAGTATAGTATAGTATAGTATAGTATAGTATAGTTAAACTGCTGGAAAATAAAGATTAAGAGAAAACTGTGGTAGCCATCAGAAAGAAAGAACACATTATACAGTATATGGAGTAACAACAACAAAATGGCTAAGTCCTTATGAGAAACAACAGAGCCCATGAGACAATGAAATAACATCTCCAAAGTGCTGAATTTAAAAACAAACCGCCACCTTCAAATTCTATCTTCAACGATGTGTTGGTTACTTTTCTCTAATTGCTGGGACAAAATACCTGACACCCAAAATGGAGGAATGAAAGGTTTCTTTAACTGTGAGTTTGTGGAGGTTTCAGTTTGTAACCAGCTGGATACAAAGCAGAGTGGCATGTGGCAGAGGGCAACAGATCATGGCTACAGAAAATAGCAAAAGTGGCAAGAACAAAAAGGGTGGAGCACAGAGAGAAGACTCTTTCTGTCCCTCATACTGTATGTAGGCCACATCCACTTGGATATGGCACTCACACCCATAATCCCACCATTGGACCATGAATCACTCACATCTAACAGCCTGCCCTCATGACTGCATAAGGCTTTGGGGGAACACCTAGACACAGACCATAACAAAAGATGAAGGAACCCTAAAGGGATTTTTAGACAAATGAGAACTCATTGCCAGCAGACTTACACTACAAAAAAATGTTAAGAGAATTTTTCAGACTAAAGAAAATTGACACCAGATGGGAAATAAATGGATAAATATGCAGTTGGGTGTGTGTATTCTAATATTACTTAAAACACACTTCAGCATCTAAAGCCAAAATTATAATATGGTATTTTAGCATATTTGTATATTTATAGTTCTATATGGAAACAATAGCACAAAGGAGAGTGCTAAGGTGTTTTAATAAACATTGTGACTGTGAAAACGTAAGAGTATGTGTTACAATCACTAAAACAACAACTAAGGAAAAAATACAAAGAAGTAGAGCTGAAGAGGCATTAAAACTAAAGTAGAAAACTAAAAATAATTTGATTTTCTGCCCAAAATAGGTCAGAAAAGGAAGAACAGAGACCCAAAATGCAGATGAGACAAATAGAAAGCAAACAGAGTTGTAGACGTTTTAGTCAACAATATTAACACTTACATTAAATATTAGTAAAATAAATGCTCCAATTAAAAGGCAAAGATGATTAATAAAGGCTTTATCACTTAAAATTATTGCAATTTTGTTTGTAGATTACACTTAAAAATAACTGAAATTAAATAAAAATCCAACTTAAGTTTCTAAACTGTTAGATCAGGTATTTAAGAAGAGAATGGCAAAGCCCTTAACTACTTCTCTCTTGGGTTTTGTAGCTTTTGAGCAAGTGGTTGGGGTATAAAATACAGAATAAGGGAGAATTTCAAAGAAGGCAGACCTAGAGGTAGCAGGATATGGAGCCTCTCTGAGAAAGACAGCTCAAATGCCAGAATAGAACATCCTGGAGAGATGCAAACAGAGGGAAATGGACTCTCTCAACCGAGGAAGAAACTGAAGGGAAAGAAACTGCTCAAATACGAGGTCCCAGAGATACCATTAGAGAAGTGAACATCAGCAAGCACTGCACTCTGGCCAAGCCACCTGAATTTGTGCCGGAGATCCACTTGAGCGACCCAACCTGCGCCACACCAACTGGCTTGAGCGACCGGAGTGTGGAGCCGAACAGCCCTGCTCGCAGCTCACTCGGAACCAGTCCTGGACGTGACCCACCCAGAGGCACTGTGAATTCGCCATAGCCACGCTGAGGTCAGAGGTTGGGGAGCCCAATAGTTCTCACAGACCGGCATCAACACGTGCTGAGTGATGGGAATGGGACCCTCCCACAGGAAAGGGGCAACCAACTAGACGACATATTGGAGTTGGGCAGGAAAGCTCTGGCTCTGTAAAGAAGCAGCTTCAGTTGGTTGCTTCCCTCGCAGAGTGGATTGGTAGAATGGGCTTAGACTGGGCTGGGATCCAGTGGGATGTCACAAATCAATTGGCTCCCTGAGGGCGGCAAACACTAACACAGTGAAGGCCCGCAAAGGTTGACTGGCCCGGAGGGGAGGAGCAAGCGCACACTGCGCTTACTTGAACTTCACTCTCTGATAGCAGACATCAGAGGGCAGAACCCTTAGGCTACGTGCTCTAGAAGAGCCCTAATCAACAAGAAAAGGGGCTGGAAATTACACTATACACTGGTATGGAAGGAACCAAAAACATGACGAGAGAGAGAAATAAGAAAAAGCCCCCAGCCCCCAGCCCCCAGCCCCCAACCCTGAAAATATTGATCCAGGAGAGGTAAATATAAAAGAGATTGAGGGCAGCAAACATGAAATTTCAAACACAGCGTCAGTGGACATAAAGAGATATCTTCGGGACCTCGTAAACAAGATCAAAACTGAAATATTAATTCAAGTTAAACAAGAGATAGGTAGATTAATAAAAGAAAGGCTGGGCACCTCTCAAGAAGAAACAGACAGAAGAATGGAGGAGCACAAAAGGAGAGAAACGTACAATGAAGAATATAAAAAAACCCTATAATTCATGAAGCAGATTCAAAGAGATTACCAGCAAAATAAAGACTCCATAGAAAGTTGGCAAGCTCTTTGGGACCCGAATCTCTTGGACCCGTAGAGTGGCCTGGGCTGTTTGGATCGAAAGTCTGCACAGACCTGCATCTCAGCGCGACTGTTTGGGACTGGTAGGCCCGCCCTTCATCTGCAGGGAACTGCCTGGAGACAGGCATCTGGGCCAGGTCTGTTTGGGCCCATAGCCCCGCCCTTCACCCCCAGGAACTCTCTCAGAAAGCAGCATCTCGACCTGTATCTTTGGGACCCGAGACTCTCAGACCCGCAGAGTGGCCCGGGCTGTTTGGATTGGGAATATTGTGGAGACTGGCATCTTGCCCAGGTCTGTTTGGGACCGGGAACTTTTTAGAAACCAACATTCTGGCCTGACTCCTTGGGACCTGTAGGCCCTTCACTCGCAGGGAACCTCCTGGAGACCTGCCTGGGACAAAGCACGGTGGCCTGGCCTACCAGAGATTCCACAGGCTCCCGGGTGGCCACACCCAGCATTCACCTTACAACTTAGGGAGCTAGGAGCCCACAGAGGGGAGTTAGGACCCTGTCAGGAAGCCAAGAGCCTGTGGGGGAGCCACTGCCCCCTCCAGCAACTGAGGGTGTAACAGGTAATTTGCCACACGTGCAGAGAAAGCTTTGGAACACCGCTCAAAGTAAGAAAATACAGAAAAATGACAAAAGGAAAGACCAAAAGGCAGGCTCAAAGCCCTAGCCCTCCCCAAGAAAGCTTAGAAGCTGTGTACATAGAAGAAAAAAGAAGCCATACACCTGAAATGTCTGAAATGATATCAAATGAAATAAATATGCAAATAGGGAAAGCTAT
>PVJX010041460.1:0-14643 GCA_004027295.1 Dolichotis patagonum
TTTTTTAAAAGTCTTGTCAAAATACTTGGTTTTGGATTAGAATGCTGAGTGCTTTCTCTTTCTTGCTTTTATAGGTTAACAACACATTTTTAGGAAAAACAATAGATTATCCCTTGGAAATGCAAATAAATCCATTTAACACAAAACACTCAAAATTGTTAAAACATAATTGAAATAGTACAAGTACTTACATTGCCAGAGTGATTTGTGTAATGTTAAATGAGTGAAAGAGAGACTGTGAAGTCCATTTATTATATTATTCTTCTGTTCAATCATTATATATTCATGTATGACAGATCAGGACTTTTGCTGACTATAAATCAGGTACCTTCTCATCACCAGATGTTCTTGTTATTTTCTGAAGAATTTGACAAATTTGTATATGCAAATTTGAAAACATGAAGAAAAACTTCCGTACAGATTCAACAACAAACATTTTAAAAATTATGGAAACAATGTGCAAAATACTTTGAAAAGGAGAGATGTTTTTGCAACAGAGTTGAACAGAAGTCTACACAAAACCCAGAATGCCTATCACCAATGACATTCAAATCTATTTTTTCTAGAATTGTAGATATGGAAAAACTAATAGTCTTTCTTGAGGAAATCAGTTAAGGGGATGACTTTCACAGCTCCACGAAAACAAAAACAGAATCAAAGACATATATGAAGGAAAAGATTATGTGAACAAAAATGAATTGATACAGTAATTAAACAGTAATTGAGTGAAACCTCTGTCAGTTATTAATTGCCAAAAAAATCAACAAATTATTTTATTTCTTATAAATGCCACTAAAATTGTAAGTTTCTGAAATGATCTTAAAATGTCATTGTCTTCCTTCACCCAAGGATTGAGGACATTCAAAGTTGAATACAAACTAGTTGATATTTATATATTTGTTGTCTTTGTTTTAGTAATCTGAGATAAATGCTGCTGAGCTGGGCAACTAGCACATTAATTCATATAGTATAATTATTTACTATTTATGAATATTATATGATGCATGCATATTTAGTATAGTGTCTATATATAATATATCTAATTGTAGCACCTATACAATTAGATAAATACAAATATGTTATATGGTATTATACAGCTGATACAAATTGCATTTATATACCTGCATTTATATGCACATAAGCATGATTACTTACACATGAAACTTACATTTTAATTGTGCTATTCTACAAAAAGTTCTTTTATTATCTAACCCCATATCCTGTCTAGCATTACCATTTGGCACATTTCTATATACAATCTTTGTTCTTGTCTATTGAATACATTTTTAAGAGTCTTACACTGTTGTGAATCATTCCATATCATATTCTCTTTGCATGAAAATATCTGTGGTCTGATTTGTTCTAATTTTTACTAAGCAGTTTCTCCAATTTTACTTCTATATTATGTCTTATTCTACTCATGAGTCCATCATGCTATCAAAAATAAAAAAATTTTCTGGTTAATATCAAACAACTATGAGGTTTGTTTAAATCAGAGTTAAGTGAATGGAGTTGTATGTAACACTTGGGTACAACCAGGAAAATATTTTCCATGTGGCTATCTATACTTTTTAAAATTTGTTAATAGGTCCCAAATTCCTGTCAAGTTTTAGTGAGAATCCAGCCACACACAGAGAATTCCAAGCAACCCCAGAATCCAGCCCCAGGCACTGGCTGCATGCTCCAGAGGAATCCCAGCACACAGGACAAATTTGGAACTCCACATACAGGCAATAAGACCACAGCCTGGGTCTGAAATCACCCCAAAACACACAATAGGGATCAGCAGGATTAACCAGGCTACAGCCAGTGAATTCCAAGCAGGGAACATAGCCCTGAATCCAGCCCCAGGTCCTGGCCTCATGCTCTGGTGGAATCCCAACTCATAGGGCAAATTTGGAACTCTGCTCCCAGGTGAACCTTGGACTACAGTGGATTACCTGTGCTAGCTTGAAAGGAGATTCAGTGACTGCCTCACTGAAACAGAAGATCTCAGCTGTCTCCAGTCAGTGTGGTGAGTATGCCCCTAAAATAGAGGTGTACAGTGGTAAATAGGCCGGTAATAAAGCTCCCTCCAACTAACTGTAAGACCTTGGTAAGTCTGACAAGAGTGAGGGTGACCCCTTCCTACACACAGAAAACATCAGGCAGAGTGAGGAGTGTGTCGAAAAGGACTTCCCCAACATGAAGAAAATCAAAAGGGCTTATGAAACACACAGGCACACAATAGGGACACAGTAGGGCCTCAGCTGACACAAACACTATAGACAGGGAGATTTGATGACCTGGAATAACCTGAAGATAAAGTAATAGCAGGAACTAAAAGTTGACCTATATCAATACAACTAGGCTTGTCAGCCAAGGAAGAATATAGGACTCTCCCAACAGGCCAAGCAACAGGAAGTCAAGTGACTGGCCCACCTGTTCATTGTGGGACCCAGCAACTGGACAAATATCAACCTTACAATATGACCCCAAGATACATACTACCAACAATTGACACTAGCGGGTCTGAAGGACCAAACACTAACTCAAAATGGAAAATGGCAAAATGAAAAAGCAAAATGCAGTTTCAAACATCTAGTCTAACAGGAGCCACTACCGGAGGCACTGAAATAGTGGACTCCAAAAGTAACACACCAGAAATCTCTGAAAATATAGCAAATGAAATAAAAAAACCTCCATGAGGCCATAGAAGAAATCAAATTAGAAGTACTCTCCCATATAAAGATAGAAATAACAACCTTAGTAAAGGAGTTGCTGAGGGCAGCTAAAGAAGAAATAGAGAAAAAGTACAGGAGAATGGGAAAATGATTGAAAACTAGAATGAACAATATAGAAAACAAGCAGAATTCATAAAGAAAACTGAAAGAGACATCCAAGAAACAAAAAATTCGATCCAAAGCATGCAAAACCATTTAAATAATGCTAAGGATAGGATTTCCGACTTTGAGGACAGGATTGCAATGAGTGATCATGAAAGGATAGAATTTTAAAAATAACAAAGCAGCATGAAATGACAATCCAGAAGCTTCAAGATGATGCCAAGAGCAAAAATATAAGATTATAGGTATTAGTGAAGACACTGAAGTCAATGCAAATGACATAACTAAAATATTCACAGAAGTAATAGAAAATTTCCCAAACATGGAGAAAAAAAATCTGATATGTAGATAAGTGAGGCATATAGGATGCCAAACAGTCACAACCAACATAATTCTATACCCAGAACACATAATAATTAAGATTTCAAACACACAGCATAAAAACAGAATACTAAAAGCTTGTTAGAGAAAAGACACAACTCACCTAACAAGGAAAGCCCATTAGAATCACAGCAGACTTTACAGCACAAACCCTCAAATCAAAGACCCTCAAATCAAGACGAGCTTGGTATGAGATATTTCAAGCCCTGAAAGAAAACAACTTTCAACCCAGACTGATGTACCCAGCAAAACTTTCATTCAGATTTAATGGAGAAACAAGATACCTCTATGAGAAAGAACAACTGAAGAAATTCACATCCACCAAACCAACCCTAGAAAGGATATTGAAAGATGTACTAGACAGAGATAAAAATGACCACAATCCCCAAACAACAGCAGAAAGAAACCATCAGGTAGGAAAAGCAATTAAATAAGGGGGAAAACAGAAAGCAAACTATTGGAACATAACATGGCAAAGTCAAGCCAGTACACATAAGTGATAGCCATAAATTAAATGGCCTCAATTCACCTATCAAAAGAAATAGATTGAAAGAATGGATCAAGAAACATGATTCCACAATATACTGTATACAAGAAACACATCTGTCCCAGAAAGAAACTCATAGATTAAAAGTCAAAGGATGGAAAATAGTATTACATGCAACAGGAACCCAGAACAAAGCACAAAGTAGAAAAGCACAAAGTAGAAAAATTCAAGAGGAAGAAGGAAAAATTATAAATATAAATGCACCAAACACAGGAGCACACAACTATGTAAGACAGATACTAATGGACATGAAAAACCAAATACATAGGACAAAATTAAAACAGGCGACTTTAATAGCCCATTGTCACAAAGAGAGATCAACTAAACAAAAAATCAGAAAAGAAATAATAGAACTGAATCATATCTGTGAGCAATTGGATTTAGTAGATGTTTACAGAGTGTTCCACCCAACCAGATCAGAATACACATTCTTCTTAGTTGTGCATGGGACAGTCTCCAAAATATACCACATAATATCCCATAAAAGATTCTTAAGTAAATGCAAAGATACTGAAATTATCCCTGCATGATATCTGATTATAGTGCACTGAAATTGGAAATTAATGTCAAAAGAAATTGCAAAGCATGCAAAAATACATGGAAATGAAAAAACTATCTTCTGAACAAGCAGTAGGCTACAGATGAAATTAAAGAAGAAATAAAGCAATACCTAAATTCAATGAAAATGCAGAAACAATATAATGTAATCTATGAGAAGCAATGAAAGTGGTCTTAAGAGGGAAATATATAGCAATAAATTGTCATATCAATAAAACAGAATCAGTACAAATAAACACCCTAATATTTCATCTCAAGCTTCTAGAAAAAGAAACACAAGTTACACCAAAGCTCATAGAAGAGAGGAAATTGTAAAGAATAGAGCAGAAATCAATGCAATTGAAACTAAAAAACAAAAACAAAACAAAAAAACAAACAACAAACAACAAACAAAAAAGAATTAATGAATCAACATGTGGTTTTTGGAGAGAATAAACAAAATTGACAAACTTCTAGCTAACCTTATAAAGAAAAAGAAACAAAAAACCCAAATTCATGCAATAAGGACTGAAAAGGAGGGAAATACTACAGATTCCATGGAAATTCAACAGATCATGAATACCTACTTTGAAAATCTCTACTCACATAGAGTGGAAAACACAGAGGAAATGGACAGATTTGTAGAAACATATGAACTACCAAAGCTTGACCAAGAAGATATAGCAATTTTAAATAATCCAATATCAGCTTTGAAATTGAAAATGTAATTAAAAACTTACTTAAAGAAAAGCATAGGTCCTGATGGGTTCATGGCAGAATTCTACAAGAAATTTAGAGAAGACTTGATGTGAATACTCCTTAAACTCTTCAATGAAATTGAAAAGGAAGCAATCCTCCCTAAATAATTCCTGGGGCAAGTATTACTCTCATACCAAAACCAGAGAAAGACCCAACCAAAAAGGAGAACTATAGGCCAATGTCACTAATGAACATAGATACAAATATTCACAATTAAATGCTGGCAAATAGAATGCAGCAAATCATCAAAAAGATTATATGTGATGACCAAGTGGGGTTCATTCCAGAAATGCAGGGATGGTTTAACATATGCAAATCAATAAATGTAATATGCCACATCAACAAAGCCAAAAACAAATTCCACATGGTTATCTCAATAGATGCAAAAAATGCTTTTTGATGAAGTCTAACACATTTTCATGATAAAAACCCTACAGAAACTCGGAATACATGGTTTCTATCTCAACCTTATAAAGGCCATCTATGACAAGTCAACAGCCAACATTATACTAAATGGACAAAAACTGAAAGCTTTCACTTTAAAATCAGGAACAAGACAAGGATGTCCACTATCACCACTCCTTTTCAATATAGTTCTGGAAACACTAGCCAGGGCAATCAGACAAGAGAGACAAATAAAAGGAAAAAGGATAGGAAAGGAAGAAGTTAAATTATCCCTATTTGCATATGACATGATACTCCATATAGAAGACCTAAAACTCCATTAAAAGACTACTAGAGTTAATAAACAAATTAAGCAGTGTAGCAGAATCCAAAGTCAATGCTCAAAAATCAATAACATTCCTGTACACAAACAAGAAACTCACTGAGTGAGAAATTATGGAAATATTGTCCTTCACAATAACACCTAAAAAAATGAAATACTTAGGAATCAACCTAACTAAGAATGTAAAAGAGCTATATGCTGAAAATTATACTACACTAAAAGGAGATTGAAGAGGCTATTAGAAAATGGAAGGATATTCCTTGCTCTCAGCTAGGAAGAACCAACATTGTGAAAATGGCCATACTCCCAAAACTTTTATACAGATTTAATGCAATCCCAATCAAAATACTATTGAAATACCTCACAGATCTAGAGAAAACACTCCTAAAATTCATTTGGAACCAGAAGAAACCTAGAATAGCAAAGGCACTCTGGTCAATAAAGGCAAGGCAGGGGCCACAGTGATAAAATCAGCATGGTACTGGAAAAAAATAGACCTGAGTATCAGTGGAACAGATTAAAAGATGCAAGTATAAGTAAAAAGACACTCAGCCACCTGATACTACACAAAGGGGCTAAACATGCTCTATAGAAGAAGGATAGCCTCTTTAATAAATCATTTTAGAAAAATTGGCTCTCCATATGCAGAAGACTGAAACTAGATCCATGCCTATTACCATACACAAAACTAAAGTCTAAATGGATCAAAGACCTAAACATTAAAACAGAAACACTAAATCTACTGGAAGAAAAGTTAGGTAGAAGTCTTGGAGACATAAGGGTAGGCAGAGAATTCATGAACAAAATGCAAACTGCACAGGAAACACTTCAGTGAATCAACCACTGGGATCTCATGTTATTGAAAAGTTTCTGCACTTCAAAAGAAATCACCAACAAAGTAAAAAGAAAACCCACAGAATGGGAAAGAATTTTAGCCAGCAACCCCTCAGACAAAGGACTTATATCAAGAACATATAAAGAACTAAAAAATATCAAGCCCCCCAAATTCAAAGACCCTCTCCAAAAATGGGCATCTGAGAGTAACACACAGTTCTCAGAGGAGCATATACAAGTGGCAAATAAATACATGAAGAAATGTTCACCATCACTGGTCTTTTGAGAAATGCAAATTAAAACAACACTGAGATATCATCTCTCTCCAGAAAGAAGGGTCACCATCAAGAAATTGACTGATAACAAATTCTGACAAGGCTGCGGGGGAAAAAGGAACACTGCTCCACTGTTGGTGGGAGTGCAGACTGGGGCAACCACCATAGAAATGAGTACAGAGACTTCTCAGAAGACTAGGACTGGAAGCTCCACTCAATCCAGCTATTTTCCTCCTAGATATTTTCCCAGAAAAACTGAAAAGTTCATATCACAGTGATATATGTGTACCCATGTTCATAGCAGCCCAATTTGTAATAGCTAAATCTTGGAAACAACCATGATTCCCATCAACTGCAGAGTAGATGAAAAAGATGTGGTATTTTAATATAATGGAATGTTACTCAGCTATAAAAATGGATGATCTTGAGGTAAATGAGAAAACTTGAGACTATCCTCATTAGTGAGATAAATAAGAATCATATTTATAAATATCACATTGTGCCTCTAATGCAAAAAAATAAGAAATTTAGGGGTACTAAAACACAAAATGTGTAATTGCTACTGTAAAAAAGAGAGGAAATAAAGTGCTCTAATTCCTTTAACTTGATGTATGTTTAAGTGTATAAGATAGATGAACATATTACTAAGTTTTTGTTAGATGATTGAGTGGAAATCTTTGCATAGTCACTGTTTGAATTCTACTTTGTATGCTTTAATTTTGTAACTTGAACAACTATTTCCAAGATGACAGTATGTAATTTATCAAGTAGTGATTTCTTAGTGATTTTTTTTCTTTTCTTTATTTCCTTTGGGATTCTGTATTGTTGCTACCTTTTTTTGTTTTGTCTATTTTTCTATTTAAATAAAATTTTAAAAAGATAAAAAAAGTTTTAGCCAGGCAAGTTAAAAAATATTTGTTTAGTTTCTAGCCTTAATAAATTAAAGGATTGTAATTAGAAATGGTATGCTTAATTAAAATTCATGTTAAATTGTCTCATTCCTTCAGCAGTGAGTTATAAAGTTGTTAATAAGAGTTTGTGGAATAGAATGAATAAAAAAAATCCAAATCAATATCGAGGAAACTAAAAATTCCATTCCTGGCAAACCACTTGAACCAATCTGAAGATAGACTTTCATATCTTCAAGGCAGAATCTTGGCTATGATCATGAAAGAAAAGATCTCTTTAAAGTAACAAATGATCGTGTAACAATTCAACAGATGCAAGACAATGCTAAGAAACATAGGAAGTTTATGCCAGCAGGGTGAAGGAGCTGTGCTGGTAGGTTGAGAGTTCTTTGCTGCAGTCAAAAAGTCACACTCACAACAAAAACCAGGGCTGTCTTGAAAAGCAACACAGCCATCCTCAGTGATAAGGAGGCCCCCCCGAGCTCCTCCGACAACAAGCACATTTGAGTATATGCAAGGAAACCAGTGTGACCAGTTAATCCTGGAGAACAACAGCACAAATCTTCCTCTCTGGAGCCAGGAAGCAATGCTCGATGTGATGACCAGAGCTTCTCCAGGAGAACCTAATGGCTCAAACAGCAACATGTAGGAGAACTCACAATACCTCAATGCCTCACTGCACCTCCTTTCTCCTTCTCCATGTTTCTATTTATGCTGGCAATTTTCCTCAGGTGAAACATCTATGCTCAGCAGCATGGTGATTTAATTCCACTGGCATTAAGTTGACTATAGTTTTTAATCCATAACAACATGAAAACTCAAGCAAGTAATAATGAAATTCAGTTGTAACAGGCGACCTCAATACCCCATTGTCACAAAGTAATAATCAACAAGAAAACAAATAAGCAAAGAAATAACAGAACTGAAACACATCTATGAACAAATGAACTTAGTAGACATTTACAGAGTGTTCAGCCCCAAAACGTAAGAATACCCATGCTTCTGAGCTGCACATGGAATATTCACTAAAATAGACCACATACTAGCCAATAAAACATGCTTAAGTAATGGAAAAGAATTGAAATTGTCTCATGTGATCATAGTGAAATAAATCTAGAAATTAATGACAAAAGAAATTGCAAAACTACATAAAGACATGGAAATTAAATACCCTCCTGAACAACAAATCAATCATAGATGAAATTAAAGAAGAAATTAAACAATATCTACAATCAAATGAAAGTACAAATACAACTTATCAGAACCTGTGCGATCCCGGGAAGTAGTCATAAGAGGAAAATAGCAGTGAATTCTCACATCAGGAAAAAGCAACATAATGCTACACTACAAATTTTTAGAAAAAGTGGAGTAAGTCAAGAACTAAGCCCATGCAAGGGAGGAAATTATAAAGATTTGAGCAGAAATTAGTACAATTGAGTCTAAAAATCAAAACAAAGAATTAATGAATCAGTGAGTTAGTTCCTAGAAATTATAAATAAAATTGAGAAGTCACTAGTCAACCTTATCCAACAAAGACAAAAAAAAAACCCTCAAATTCATATAATAAGGAACAAAAAGATTGAAATCACTAGAGATACTGTGGAAATTCAGATGATCATCAATACCTGATTAGAAATCTTTACTCACATAGGATATAAAACACAGAACAAATGGAGAGACTCCAGAAATATATGAATTAACAAAGCTGAATTGAATAGATATAAACATTCTAAATAAATATCAGATTATGAAATTGAAAATGCAATTAACAACTTATCAACAATGAAATAATCAGGTCCTGATGGAACCACTGCTGATTTCTACCAAGAAATTTGGAAAAGATTTAAACCCAATATTCTTTATAATCTTTAATGAAATCAAAAGGAAAACAATACTCCAAACTCATTCCCAGAGAGAAATATTACTCTGATACAAAAACCAGAGTAATCAGCAGAAAAAAAAAAAACCTACAGACCAATTTGCCTAATGAACATAGATAAAACTTCTCAGTAAAATACTAGCAAAAAGAATGCAGCAAATCATTAATAAGATTGTACAGCATGACCAAGCAGGACTCAAGCCAGGAATGCAGGGAAGGCTATAGATATGCAAAACAATAAACATAATACACCTTATCAGCACAGCCAAAGAAAAAAATCACATGATCATCTCAATAGATGCAGAATAAGTTTTTTATAAAGTCCAAACTCTTTCATGATAAAAACCCTAGAGAAAATCAGAACAGAGAGCCACACCCAATCCTCTCGCCATGAGTCAGTGCCATTCATGGACTGGGTGAAGAGAGAACAAGACCATACCAGCAAGCAAACCCAGTCTTGGAAAAAGCACCATGCATGGGCAGCTGCCAGACCAGGAACAGCCAAACTCAAACCTCTCTCTGTGACTCAATGCCATTCTTAGACTTGGGGGAGAGAGAACAAGGCCACAGCAGCAAACAAGTCCAGTGTGGGAACTAGCACCAAGCATGGGTTGCCACTGCACCAAGAGCAGCCAGACCCAAGCCTCTTCCCATGAGTCAGCACCATTTGTGGACTGGAGGGAGAGAGAACAAGACCACACCAGCAAACAAGCCTAGTCTGGAGCCAGTGCCATGCACTAGCCACCACCACACTGAGAACAGCCAGATTGAAGCCCCTTCTAGCATAGGGGCTGGAAAATAAGAAGTACAAATCATCTCCAGCCCCTACACCCCACAAGAGACTGGCTTATCTAGAAAAAAAAAAAGACTGTGATGATAGCTATTGAAGCAAAATGCAATTGGATACCTTTAGTGCTTTGGTGTTACACTAATATTTCAGGGTCTAGGGCCACAGATCTGATTATAGGTACAGATGACAGTAGTATAAAGTGTGGCATCTAGGGGGGATCTCCTTCTGAGGGCTGTGGCCATTGTTGATTCCCTATGGTCTTGTTATGAAGTCCTATATCATTAGCATTGTTTTATTCTATTGGGTTTTATTCTGTTTGTTTTGTTTGATTATGTTAAATCCAGTGGCAGGAGCAGCTATTCTATATAATGGTAGAAATTTTGGATTTACTATGAGTTTGTTTTGTAATCCATTATTGCATTCATTGTTTTATTCTTATTGTTTGTTTTGTATTTTATTCTTTTGATTTTTGCTAGTTCTGAAGTTACCTGCAGCTATATTGAAGACATCAAAAGGCATTATGGTAACTATTGTTGATTTAGTAATGTTTTGTAGTCCTGTATCTTATGCTGGTTTGTTTTGATTGGTTTTATTCTGATTTACTCTCTCTGTCTAAAAAAAAGGAAAATCAGAATAGATGGTCTTTGCATAAATCTGACAAAAGCATTTCTGACAAACCAACATCATAATATATGGGCAACAACTGAATGCTTTCAGTATAAAATCAGGAACAAGACAAGGATGTTTACTACCATCACTCTTATTTAATATAGTTCTGGAAATATTAGCCAGAGCAATTAGACAAGGGAGAGGAATAAAGATAAATAGAGACAAAATGAAAATATCATTATTTGCAGATGACATGATACTGTACAGAAAAGACTCACCAAAATTTCCACCAAAAGACTTCCAAGTTTAATAATCAAATTCAGCAGCATAACTGGCTACAAAACCAATACTCAAAATTGAAGAGTATCCTTGTGCACAAATATTAAGCTCACTGAGAGTGAAATTAAGAAAACCACATCCTTACAGTAGCATAAAAAAATACAATACTTAGGAATCAATCTAATGAAGGAAGTAAAAGATCTATACATTGAAAATTACAGTACTTTGACAACAGAGATTGAAAAGGATATTTTAATAAATTTGATGTGACCACCATCAAAATACCATTAGCATACCACACAAATTTATAAAAAATATTCTTAAAATTCATTTGGAAAAAGAAGAGAGCTAGATTAGCAAAGGGAATCCTGGGCAAAAAAGACAATGCATGTGGCATCGCAATCGCTTACTTGAAATTATACTACAAAACTACTGTTACAAAATCAGCTTGTTACTTGCAAAAAATTAGACCAGAGAATCAATGGAACATATTAGAAGATGTCAACATAACTCTAAACACACTCAGCCACCTTGTTTTTGACTAACGGACCAAGCATATTCCCTGAAAGAAAGATAACATCTTTAATACATTGTGCTAGATAAAATGACTTAACATATGCTGAAGGCTAAAAATTGACCTATCTCTATCACCATGCACTAAATTTAATAAATGGATCAATGACCTAAATATTAAAACAGAAACACTAAATCTTCTGGAAGAAAAAGTAGGTAAAAATTTTGAAGACATAGAGGTAGGCAGAAAGTTTATGAACAAATCTCAACCTACATAGGAAGTACTTCAAAAAATCAACAACTGGTATCATCTAATTAAAAAGGTTTTTCACATCAAAAGAAATCACCAACAGAATAAAAAGAATACCCACAGACTGGCAATAAATGTTAGAAAACTGTCCTTTAGAAAAAGAACTTCTATATAGAACACAAAAAGAATTGAAAAAAAATTGGGACGCCCTCAAATTCAAAGACCCAATCCAACTGAGATGTGTATATACATTTCAGGAGAAAAAATCCAAATGGCAAATAAATATATGAAAAAACATTAAAAATCATTAGTTTAAAACAACACTACGATTCCATCTCACATCATAAAAAAATGACTATCATCCATAAATAACCAATAATAAATGCTGGCAAGACTGTGGGGAAAATAGAACCCTGTGGGGAAAATGGAACCCTGTGGGGAAAATGGGATGACATTGTAGACTAGTAAAACCACTGGAAATCAGTGTGGAGATTTCTCAAAACACTAGGATTGCAAGTCCCATACAATCCAGCTATTTACTTTCTGGGTATTTTCTCAGAAGAATTAGAAAATCACACCCATATTTATAGCAGCACAATTTGTAATAGCCAGATCTTGGCAACAACTGGAATGCCCATCAACCAGGTATTGGATAGAAAAAGTAGTATTTTTATACAATGTAGTACTACTCAGTTATAAAGAAAGATAAACTTGAGGCTTACAGGTAAATGGATGTAGCTAAAGACCATACTCATAAGCGAAGTAAATCAGAGCCACATGTGTAAACATCATATTGTTTCCCTTGTGTAAGAAACTCAAAAAATTAATAATACCTGTGAAAGAGAAGGGACTGCTTAAAAGGAAACAACAATTCCAATGGGGGAAAGGAGAAAAAAAGTAAGGGAAAGAAAAAAAATACACATACACACACACACACACACACACACACAAGATAGCTATGTTAATTAAATCACTTATATTGTTTGATCAATGTTGCATGCCTGTCTTGTAACTTGTTGGAGCAACTACTCCAAACATAACAATACATAACATATTAAGCATTGTTAATTTCCTAATACTTTGTTTTGAAATTCTGTATCATTGTTTTTATTATTTTTATTCTCTTTAAAATAAAATGTAAAAAGAAATAGTTTTGCAAGAAAGACCAGACTAAAAGAAAGAAAGAAAGAAAGAAAGAAAGCAAGAAAGAAAGAAAGAAAGAAAGAAAGAAAAAAGAAAGAAAGAAGAAAGAAAAAAGAAAGAATGAAAGAAAGAAAGAAAGAAAGAAAGAAAGAAAGAAAGAAAGAAAGAAAGAAAAAAGCTCAGACTAAAGTCATCAGTCTCATGTTTACCTCTACTATTAAACTAAACAAACTAGTTAACTAATTAGGGGGATATTGTGGAATAGGAAAAAAAACTGATAAGTAAAAAGGAGATGAGAAAAATCATAATTGAAATATCATACTTGTAAGAAAAACTGCAAGTTCAGGACCCAAAAGTTATGCAAGGCTTTAACCCTACCAGGAAACTCATCTCAATAAAGAAACAAAAAGTCTTAAGAGACTTAGAGATACATAAAAACTGTGAGCTGTGCTCCGGGCCGATGCTTTTCCTGTAAATTTTCCTTCATCCAGGAGCCTTCCTTTCTCAAATAAGCAGCAATGTTATGGGTTGCCAGCCTCACAGCGGAGCTGCAGGTGAGTACTGCTTAGATCACAGACCAGCAGCCCAGTTTGAAGCGCCATATCACTTTGCATTCTAATGCAACCTGCCAAATGGTGACCTGACCAAAGTAGGAGTATGTATTCTAAATCACTCATCTTCAGTATACGACAGGACTACACAAAAACGTGTGACCTCTACACATAATATGTCCTCTTTTGTGAGGGCCTACTCTCAATTCTGAATTTTTAAAATTCTATCTGTTCAACTGTTTTTATGCTGCTCACTGATATGTTTCAACTTTCTCTAGGATTGGAGTTGAGGGCCCCATCTCCCATTTAAAAGACCTTTGTGGATGCCATCTGGGGGCAGGGACAAGAAAGAATTTATGCAAGGAGCAACAGTAGAATGTACCTGAAACTGACTGACAATTGTTACATCAGAAAAATATTATATTTTTTAAGGAATGTTTTTGCCCAGGAAACTAACCTAAAACTAAAATGAAAGGTTTTGGCTATTTATTTTTCCTGCCCCCACACCTTGGGGCATACATTTTTACTTGTAGGTAAGAAGGGCCAGTGGCAAGGGATCCCTCTCCTCCCATAGCCTTGCCCAGAAGAGCCTGCTGTCTCAAAGCTCCTAAGGCGTCAGCTGGTGTCCTGTGGTGTGTATGTTGGCACTTGAATGTGTGGCAATTTCTTGCTCAAGGCTTGACTGCAGCTCAATGGGAAGACACTAGAGTGCAGATTGCTGGTCTGTGATCTTAGCGGTGCTCATCTGAAGCAACTCTGTGTGGCTGGCAACCTCACAATGAGATCCTTGTTTAAGCTGGTGCACCATCCCTTGACGTATGTCCCATTCTTTTCAG
>PVJX010041461.1:0-14651 GCA_004027295.1 Dolichotis patagonum
TAAACCTGTTCATTTTGTACTTTTACCTCCCTATTGCACCTGAATTCTCTAACAGTAAGAAGGGCACACTCTTAAATCATGTGACCAAAGAAAATACCTCAATAAGAATGAGATCCCCAGCCTACACTCGAGTAATTTATAACCAATTAAGCCAGTTTTATCCAGTCCTAATCAGACTAGCAACAGTCACACTAGCAACAGTGTCTCCTTATCCCATGTTTCCCTGATCCGTTCAACAAGAGTACTCAATTAGATTTACCTGGGCCTCCTTACACTCCTCTGTGAAGAGTAAAAAAGGCGATTTTGATTTCCACTGAAATTACCACTTCTGCCCCTAATCCTGCACATGAACCGGTTAAAAATGAGCCTTGAAGCAACAAACTTGCTTTTTTTCTAGAGTATTTTACTTCATACAAGTACTGATACATTTAGTGACAAAGCTCTCACTGGATTGGTTGATGTCACCGTAACTGACAACCAATCATAGATGCCTACTAGGTTGCTTAGACCCGCCTTTGCAGCTTTGATAAGTTCAGGCTCCCCTCAGTCACTGCCGCTACCTTTATGTCAGCCATGATAGACAGACAGGCATAATAATGTCACTTGTTGCACCCTCAGTTAACCAACATAACGCTGAAGTTAGGTTTATGATGAAAGCCATTGGTACTTCTATGCAAAAAAGGTTGGAGATCTTATTTACATCAACAAACCACAGCAGCAAGCTGATGAACTCAAGCCCACACTACTAAGGTAATTTTTTCCCCATATGGAAAGTCATTTTTAATTCATTCGAGAGCACTTCATCCAGATGTTCTGATCTCATAAACTGAGAGTGAACTGGCACCAAAGTAAAATCGGTGGGAGAGAAACGCAGTTTGATGTAGCTACACTGCACCACCCAGTTTCAAAGTAAAAAAGAATAGAAAGGGCTGGATGTAGCTCAGCGCAAAGGCGCTGCGGTCAATCTGCAGTGCTGGCGCCTGCATACCTCAAACTCGTCAGGAGTCTCCTCTTTTGGGAACGCCGCCGCCATTGCCCAGGTCGCGTTCGCCTGCCCTGCCCCAGTTCTTTCTAAGACTCAGTTTCCTACTTTCCCCATGCTCTCCCTTCCTTGGCGGCCCTTGGATCCGCTCGCCCCCTGGTGGTCAGCAGTGGTACCATGGTCGCGAGGCGGTCAGGGTAGAGTTTGGGGGGGAAAGGCGAAGCGGGGGACTTCAGGTCCTGTATTGAAAATGCTACGTTGAGAATTTCTTAGGTGCTGCCGCATGCAAGGCGCCGTACTGCAGGCTGGCGTTAATGCCGAGGTGAAGCAACTCGCAGGTTTGTGGTGGTGTTGGCACGCGCCTGTAATCCCGATGCTCCTGGAGGCTGAGGCAGGAGGACCCCCAGTTTAACAGCAACACAGGGGCCTTTCAAGGCCTTGTATCAAAACGCAAAGATAACAAAGTGCCGGTGATGTAGCTCAGTGTCAAGGGCCTTGTAGCAAGGTCCTGGAGTGGACTGGGTTTGAAGCAGCTTCCCTGGTGCAGGCCCGGGAGCTTGGGCTGGTGGCCAGTGGTTTTAAGCAAGACAGCAGCCCCCCAGGGACATGGCACGTACATACAATACCATGACTTCGGAGGCTGAGGCAAGAAGATCACCATGAGTTTGAGGCTAGCCTGGCCTCATATTAAGCCTCTGTCTCAAACAAAACAAGCTCAGCGGCTTATGCGCCTGCCTTGCAAGCGCACGGTGTTGAGTTCCATCTCTGGTAAAGGAAATACAAAACACAGGAACAAACAACCAAAGCAAAACAGGTATCTTGTTAGAGGACCCACCCAGCTGAGCGAGTCTTGGGGAACAAATTCCCCTGGTCGATGCCTAGTCTGATTGGATATTTTTGGCATTCCAATGGAAGTGGAGAAGAGAAAATGAGAGAAAAGAAGGAGACAAAGGAGGAGGCCTTTAATGTGGGCGTGGGAGAGCTTCTGGGGCAGGAGTACAGAGGCTCTCAAAGGAGAACAAAGAAGTGGGATTACTTTTATCAGTTTTGGCTGGGGGAGGAAATTGGGAAGTGGGCAAAACGGCATATTAACCGCTGATTTGAAGGAGCATCTGCCTGTGTAAAACAGGAGACAGAAAGACTTACTGGGGGCGGGAGGTGGAGGCTTGGGTGGTTGTGGGGTTTGGGATTGGAAAGGGGGTGACACATGCACAGAAAGGGCGTAGGAGGTTTATCTCCGGCATGAGAAGGAGAACACAGAAGTTACTGTTGGAGAGGTAAGTTGTTTCTCTCGGTTCGGTACCATGTTTGGAGGATGTAACTAAACCCTAGGCTAGTAGAGTCTATGATAGTCTCTTCCTCTTGCTCAGGCCCAGGTGAAGAAAATGGGGTGAGAATCACCATTCCTACAGCCTTTAAATCTCTAACTGTGGCACTAATCTATATAATAATCGATTGAGGAATTAGTGTGACTGTTTGGTTTACTTTTTCTTAGGTAAAAGCAGATCTAGAAGACTGCATTTCATCTGTTCTGTCTTATGAGCCCCCACCCCACAAGTGAGAGAAACCATGTTGAGATTTTGCTATGTGCTATGTGATTATTTCAACTCTGTCTTCTAGCAATGGGATGATAATCACAAGATGAGTTTAGCGATGCCCTGGAACCATGGAGAGGCAGAAGAAAACCAATTATCCATCCATCGCTGGACTGGGATTTCAGGTGTACATTGTCACCACTCCTAGTTCCTTAAATCCATGGGTGTCCAGTACTGTGCCCAGCAGTGGGAAAGCTGACTGGTACATATGGATACATTTGAAGACAGCTATGGAAAATAATGGTACTTTATTACTGCCATCTGTGTCCTCAGAGATCTTAGAGCTGCCGCTCTTCCTGTTTATGAAGTAGTTTACTATTTATGCCTTGAACACAGTGAGATGTTAACCTCCTACTCCATGTTCTACATTCTAGGACTGCTTTCCATATAGTAGAACTTATTAAACAGAGCACTCTCATTTCCTCTCTAACATTCTTTATGCTCTACTTGCTACAGTTTTAGTTTATCTGAAAAAAATGTTATTTGACAGGAGATAGATTCAGATATTTTCATCATATATGAGAATTTAGACTGAATATATACGGGTTTTAATATAATAGAGAATAAAATTGAAACATGTAATTCCTTGACTTCTCAGTTTTCCATTACTATAAGAAAATCCATGAGATAATTACCCAGGGGTTAGCTCAGCTGCACAAGCATCTGCCTGGCAAGTGAGAGGTCATGAGTTTGATCCCCAGTACAAAACAAACAAACAAACAAACATCCCAGCTAAAATAATTATCATATGAAAAGAGGTTTATTTTGGCTCCTAATTTAAGTTTTCAGTCTGTGGCACCATTCCTTTTAAGACCACAGAAGCAGGTGCAAAACTGGGCACGTGTCGTCATCTAAGGACCACTGATGAGGCCTCATCCTCTGAAAGGTCACCCACTCCAATGGCAGATGAACTTGAAGACCAGTTGTCTAACACTATGCATATGAAGGGAAAGACAAAGCAGCTGCTTCAAGATGAGCCAGATGTTTGAATTAATTGACAAATGTTTTAAAGCAGTTCCTACATCCTATGGTCGCTGTGGTACATTAACTAATGGTGAACTTGTAACACCCAGGAGAACTGCATCAGGGGATGGAAGGCCCACCTGAGGATTGTTACCAACAGCATAAAAGCAGAACTGGAGGGGAAAATGGTGTGCTGCTCGTCCCCCTAGACAAACTTGTTACACTGGCTTTCTTGATAAGATCTCAGCTCTTCTCATCCTCAGGGGAGCTCAGGTCCTCCCTGTCACTGTGGTCTCCTTGGGGGAGCACAAGCTCTTACCTGGAGCTTCACTTCCTGGTTCCAGTGCAGATCACTCTGTCTGCTCACACAGGTCCTTCATCCCAACTGTTGCACACTTTCTAGCTGCCACCACTGACCCTTGGGCCTTCCCAGGGCACATCCTGGATGCAGACTCCCTTGAAAGCAAATGGGTTCTAGGGCTCCAGTTGAACTTGTGGAAGATATTGCTTTGGGCTGTAGGTCTTCAGCTGGACTTCAGCAGAACGTTGCCATGGGATCCAGGTCCTCTGCTGGATTTTTTGGGTGTCTAGTGTGTAGACAGATCTCCTGAACTCTTTGGTGTTTGACTCTTTGGGAGGTATCCTGTGTTAAATCTTTTCCCATGTAAACTCTGATTACAAGAAATGTGTTTCTTTTTTATACTGGGAATCGAACTCAGGACCTGGGGCTTGCTGGGCATATGTTGTCCTGCCCTACAACAACCAATTTATAGAACACATAGCTTCTATGATTATAAATAATAGACTGTTTTTCCTTATATTTATTTTCTGTAGCTATGTGTTTACAAATATTGTGGCAATTAATGTCGTGGTGCACTGTGATCTTAGTTCTCTGATGAGTCTAAGATATTCGATATTGATGTTCATATTTAGTTGGTTCAATATATTTTTTGAAAGGATGCAAGTAATGTGTCTCAAGCTTTCTACATGTTGGAACCCAAACTGGAAGTTTCTGATGTTCTTTTTTATATCTGCAGTGAATCTTTTGTTGGCAACCCCTTTCTTTGCCCCGCTGTCTCCATTTCTTAGGCTGCCGGTTCACCTCAGCATCAGCTGAGGAAGAGATGGAGATCCAAATGTAAAAATGCAGGAGGTTCTCACCAAACACTGCATTCACTGCGCAGTTCTTCTGTTTTATAAGGAGAAGAACAGACATTTTCCTTCATTCATTTGAAATACTACAACCTTCTACCTCGATGAAATGACTAAAGCGAAGTGAGGCAAACAGAATACTCAGCACACTATTGCTGAGACTTACCCCACTTGTTACTAGCTGTGCAATCATGCATGATGATATTCAGCCTGCCACGGTGGCACATACCTGTAACCCTAATAGTCGGGGAGGCTGAGCCAGGAGGACAACTATTTGAGCTCAGCCCAAGCAACGTAAGGAGACCATGCCAGAGAAAAGAAATGAAAAGTAGCTGGGGATGTAGCAGGATGGAGTCCCTAGGTTTACTCCTTAATACTGAAAAAATAGAATAAATAAAATAATGAATACTGTAATTTAAAAATTCAGAAAAGAGCTTCCAATGAACGGGAATTTTGTAGGAATATGAAAAATGACTTCATACCTATGAAATTAGAAACACTCTTTTAGTCAACAAAAACATACAATTTGCTAATAAAAGAATGTGTGATTTTTTTTTTTTTTTTTGGTGCCGGGAATCAAACTCAAGACCTCACCCTTGCCTGGCAGGTGTTGTGCCATTGAGCTAAACCCCCAGTCAACCTGTATTCTATTTTTTAAAATTCAACTGGGTGAGGGGAGAAGTGTCCATAAGTCAACTGATACATATGCTTTAAAACCATTTATTTTAGTCAAAAGAGAATGGGCCAAAATTTTAGACATCACACTGTGTTATTGCTTGCATGCCGAGCACTAACAAGTCTCTGCATTGTTTGGTTTTTAAAATGCTATGTGAAGTAAACTTCATTCTTCTTATTATTTTCTACAAATGATAATCTGATTCCAACATAATGCATTTTATAGGGACCAATATGTGGTTTATACCAGAATTATACACACACACACACACACGCGCGCGCGCGCGCGATACTCTAAAATTGTGAGGAAGAAATGTATGTGGCAAAATGGCAGCAGTGTTGGTAACGGGACCAAAACATAAGGCTTCTCTATAATCCACTGCAGTTCCCCTTTGGATAACCTGTTTCATGGAACAGGGTTACTTCTTATGTTTTTTCTTTTTCGTGAGACATGGTCTCACTGTATAGTTCAGGCTGGCCTTGAGCTCACTAGTAGCACAGGCTGCCCTCAAACTCACAATGATTCTTGACAGTCTCCTGATTGCTGGAATTACTTGTGTTGCTCTTCAATTATTATTAGAGCAAATATTTATTGAGACACTTCAGTAGGTGCTTAGCACTCAGTTTATTCTCTCACAGTGGTGATCAAATTTATCAGGTACAGTGCTTATGCAAAACTCTTATAAGAAGAAAACACACAAAGCGGTCAAGCATATTAGTCAAAGTTACACTGCTAGGATATGCAGAAATAGGATTTGAATCTGGATACTATGAACACATCTCTTTTCTGGAGTCCAGATCATTGATTTCTTTTTTTTGTTAATATCTTTTTTTATTAATACATGTTTGCAGTATATAATGTTAAATTCATCATGGGGAGATGGCACATGTACATAATATAATATAATTTATTCATGTGTCCTTCTTTTCCCCTTGCCCAAGCCTGCATCTCTTGGTCTCTGTCCTGTTTATAAAAAAATGTATAACCTTGTTTTTTTTGATGAGACTCTATTTTTCATTCCTGGATAAAAATGAAGCATCATGGTTAAAGTGACCTATTGTAACGCTGAGTGCTCATTCTTTAGTGAGAACATCCCTATAAACAATCTTCCATGTACAGGAAGTTAGGTGAAAGCTTTCCTCCACCTTTTCTCAGTGGCAGAGAACAAGGAGGCTGTAAAGTTTGGGCCCAGCAGTTACCTCAGTAGCAGTCTTTCTTAAGAGGACTCAGTGGGCGGATTGGGGAGAGCCAGGACGGAAGCAAAGCTCCTGCCTGTGCGTTCATCAGTGCCCAGGCAGGGGTGAAGAGAACAGCCCCTCCCGCCCACAGACAGCAACCAGCTGATTTGGAGGTCCTGTATTGTTTGAGTCCGCAAACATAAAGCCTTGCAGCTATTTAGAGGACAAGAATATGCAATATATTGTTATAGATTACCTAGTGCCTTACCACTGTTTCATTTGTTTTATTGCTCTGCTTTATTCTCTTTAAAATTAAACCAAGAAAAAAAGCCGGGAAAAATTTGTGGGATCCAAAATGTACAACAGATAGTGTGAAGGTGAAAAGGGAACAAATGTCTAAAAAGAGAAGATGGTTCCCACTGCTAATTTTCTATTACTTTGTTTTTATCAGATAAGTATCATTTTCATTGTTCTCTTTGGTTTTGTTCTGTGTTATTTTGTTAGACTCTATTATGGGATGGGACACTATTTTGAAGATAATAGTTATATTATACTAGCCATTTTAGATTTTCTATTATCTTGTTTTGAAGTCCTATATTGCACTCATTGGTTTGTTTGGATTGGCTTTATCCTGTTTCATTTTGTTTGGTTTTGTTCTCTTTAAAATAATTTTTTTTAAATAGTGATTTCCTGGGAGTATGAGAAGTGATAAAGATTCTTTCCTGAGCAAATGAGATATTGAGAAGACAACAGCACCAGAGAATGTGTAGCTCCTACAGTGAGTGAAGGGCGTCCAAATGGACGACCAGGAGACAGTGGGCAGAGTGGCTATAATGGAGCAGGGCTCTCGGAGGCAGGAGACGCACACCTCGGCCAGCAGCACAGCAGGGGAGAGGCAGAGCATGTGAGAAAGGTCGCACATTTGGCCCACATAATGTCACAGGCTCTGAACATTCCCAAGGTCTCAAGAATGGAAAACCATTACCAGGAAAGGCACACCAGAGAATTTATAGATGAGAAAGCCATGGTCGGTCACACTGTAGAATGAACAAGTACGAGCCTCACAGTCTAGAAAAACCCCAACCCTACTTGGAGGAATAGGCGGTGACAGGGCCACAGTCCTGGGATTACAGTTGTCAGACACCCAGAGGCACAGTACTTAACTGAGTCCTGCAGCCCTATGACCCAGGAGCCATGTTGAGGTTGGTAACTTGGAACAATGAAGATAAGGGGGTTTTAAAGTATCTTGCACCACCTAATCCCAGATCCAGTTGGTATAATAGGGATCTTGACAGGTTCTATGGCTGTGGCGCCTCCATGAGAATGCTCAGATGGTTAGTATAAGTGTACCTCTGTTTTTCATCTGCTAGGTGGAGAAAGCACAACATTTGGATTGTTGCTTGTAGTCAGTGTCCCAGGAGCTGTGGAAAAATTACAGTGTTGGTGAGAATCATGATAAAACACCATGTGTGATGTTATGAGAACATCTTTGGGAAGATCTTAAAAAAGAACTGAAAGGAACTTCACTCAGGAGTCTCAAGCAGAGGCAGTACATTTGCAGAGACATACAGTGTATGTGTGTGTATGTGTGGGAAGGAGAAGTAGGAGTCTAAAAATATGAGAAATAGGGTGTGAAATATACTGAAGAGAGGGAGGCTTATGAAAGGATAATTTCCCTTTAACCAACTAGCATTGGACATTCATTGCCTCTGAAAGGATGAAAATACTAAATATAGACAAAGGAGTCACATTCACATCTAGCTCCTCTTCAGTCCACCAGGAGGCAAGGAACTATACTTGGCCAGTGAGCTGGTGAGTGAGGATGAATGGTCATTCCCCAATAACATGATCACATCACCAGCAGACACTAATTTCCCTTGTCTCCTCTACCCACTCTAGATACTGCTCTCTCTTCCCCAGTTAGCTTCTACCTCCTCTAGAATCCCACAGCCACACACACATATAACCTAGCTTTGCTCACTACACCCTCCACCCATTTGAGGGTACTGGTGATTGAACCCAGTACCTACTCTACGCTAGGTAAGTGCTCTCCCACCAAGCACATCTCCAACCCTTTCAAACATTTACACTAAGACACAGTTTCCTTGACTTGCTAAATTGTTCAGGCTGAAACTGATCTTGGAATGTTCTTGCCTCAACCTCCAGAGTAGCTGGGACTGTAGGCAGGCATGGATCACAGCATCCACTTAGCTCTACTCACCTTGATGTGATTGTAGAATCTCTCTCAGATCAGGAGCTTGGAACAAGATCCTTTGATTCTTGGGAAAAGTTCTTGGTGGCTTCAGAGTCAATAATTTAATCCTAGAGAGGAAAAAGCAGTGAACTTCCATTTCATACCTGTTTGTTTAAAACACCACTCACATCTATCATTTCATCTAATTGTTTTTTCATTGTTTGTCTTTTTGAGACACAGTCTTGCTATGTAGTTCAGGCTGACTTTGAGTTCATTTTGTAGCTCAGGCTGGTCTTGAAATTTCAACCATCTTCCTGCTTCAACTTCCCAAGTGCTGGGATTTCAGTCATGTGCTACCACACCCAGCTCATCTCATTTTTACACTTGGTCTCTTCCCTGGTGATCCAGGGAAGGGACAAGGCAAACTCTGCCCTGATCCTGAAGCCCTAAGGAACATACCTGCCTTCTCAATCATTCTGTGTGATCTTTCGAAGATCAAAACCAGTCAGGAACAGAGTTTTACTTTCTGATGGATTTTAAAACAAAAACGATGCCTACAGTTAAACGACTAATGAATGGAAGAGTTCCTGCCATGGATGTGGGCTCCTGAGAAAGTGATCAGTAAGTACATTTGCAACATCTGGCTCTTATGGGGCTGGGTGTATCACGGTAAGAACTCTATCTGGAAAAGCCAAATAACTCCAAAGTTCTTTGTCAACACAAAAGTCCTCAGATATCCTCTGAGGTTGCAAGTTTTCTTACATGGCTTCTGTGCTGAATTTTACTAAACATTTAAAGAAAAAAAAATAAAAGTCGGTCACAGCTTTTTTCGGGGACTAAAATGGAAAAAATCTCCATTGGTTCTATGAGGGAAAATATATCATCCTTTGTAACTTGAAGTTCCTTTGCTTACTAGTGACTACACTGAATCATGAAAAGATGCTTGATAAATGCTTAGCACTACATCACAGAAAAGAATGAATTAGAAAATGTCACTACATACAATAGATCTTCCCTTCTATATTCAATTTTTGCACTGTACTTGTAAGAACTGAAATAGGATCCTCCATATATATATATATATATGTATATATTATATATAATATATATATGTATAAATTCCCATAAGCTCTGAAAATGATTCATTCTTCTGTGAGGTGTTCACTGGCCTAAAGAACTGTATTACCATCACTTGAAAGCACAGCAACAGAAGAGAGAAGGAAATGCCTTCCATCTGTCCTGAATCTCAGAAGCTGGAACTTCCTGTGACGTCTTACCTGCAGCATTGCCATCAATGACCCCTCCAGCCGATGCTGCACAGCTGAGATGAGCTCTCTCACCAGCTGGCTCTGCCGGGTCAGCTCCCTTTCAGACTCTGCCAGGCGGTTCAGAATACCTTCCTCCTCTGTCTTCAGTTTTCGTACTTGTGTCTGCTCTTCAGAGTCTAGGATGGCTCTCATTTGCTTAAATGCAGCCTGGACACTTTCTGTCTCCTCCTGTATTTGATTCTTCAAGGATGAGAAAGAGAGTCACTCAGTCACGTGAGGTTGCAAACCAGAAAAATAACTCTTCACTGGAAGGTTCTCAGGAGAAGGGAGGTAGAAAGGAAAAGTTCTTTATTCCGATTTTTAGTGTTTTTTATGTTTTTTGGTACCAGGAATCAAATTCAGGGCCTTGTACTTGCCAAGCAGGCACTGTGCTGCTAAGCTAAGTTCTTAGGGAAGCATAGTGTTCCTGTGATTTTTCCTTCCTGCCTTTAAATAAGTCAACATTATCAAGGCTCACCTTGCCCCATACAGAATACTCACACCTTGCAGCTGATCAGAACCCTGGTTTACTCTTCATTGCACTTGGGCACTCCCTGCTACAATTTCAGTGTAGAACACAAAATCATGACCCAACCTCAAATGTCAGTTTCAAAAACCACCACAGTCATACAAGACTGTGCTCACTGGCCATCTTCCCAAACACCCCTCAATGTGAGCACTTCCCTCCAAACAGCCATACTCAATGGTAGTAATCACTCTCCAGACCACACTCCCAAAAGTAAGTATACACAGCATTCATCAAATGACTTCTGGACTAAACAAGTGCCAGAAGATAAAGAAAAAGGGACCTCCTTCCCAGTATCCTGTCAGATTTCTGGCTAACACTCTTAGGAAGCATGTTCTCATACCTTCCAGGAAGTCCTTTCTCCTTGATGTGAGCTTTCCACTTCTCAGACTCTTTGTTATCCTTCATCAGCTTCTTCAGTGTTTTATGCAGCTTCTCCTGTGAGAGAGGAGTCACACCAGAGACAAGCTATGAGTTTCTCAGCACCTGGAGAACATGTGCATGTGCATGAATTCTGGTTGATCTGGCTCCTGTATGCCTGATGGCATCGGGACACCTCTTTTCTAGGGACAGCCAGCCCGGGCCAGGACAACATCCAGACACACCCCTGCATGCCTGCTGCCATCGTGGGAGTTCCAGTGTAGCCAGACAGGCAGAGAGATGAAGCAGCCCCCCCACACACACCCATGGCCATGAGGGAAGCCTCAGCGTAGCTGCACGGTCTGTAGAGAACTACCCCTGCCACCTGCTCTCCAGAAGTCTGTGTTCAGGAAAAAGTGGAAGGATTTTGCCCACATACTTCCCCTAGGGATGGACAGCAGTGACTGATATTCTAAATAGGCATCAAACCCCTTGGGTGTAAGACCAAAACCATCTTAAACCATCCCATCTGGGAAAGTCATTGTCCTTCCCATGTGAGCTTGCTGTGGGACTTGCTTCCCTGTTTGATCCCCATTTACTCAGTACTACCTTGTAATCTGATTGGCTGACCAGAGCTTTGTGCTACCTCATACCTGTCTTATTTGTTCTGCACAGTGCAAATAGGTCATTTTGAAGAGGATGGGATGAGAATCACCACTCCTGCATCCTTTAAATCCCTAATTGTGACACTAATCTGTATGATGAATGGAGGAATTAATGTTACTGCCTTTGTGTACTTTTTCAGAGGTAAAGTCAGATCTAGCAGACTGCATTTCACCTTTTCTCTCTTACAAGCCCTCATTCCACAAGTAAGAGAACGAATGCTGAGATTTTGCCATGTACTGAATGTGTATTCCAGTTACGTATTCCAGCACTGGAATGAGAATCACAGGATGGTGTTAGGGACTCTCTGGAACCACTGTGAGGCAGAAGTGAGCTATTTTTCTAACCATCACCCATCACTGCATTTCAGCTGTTCCCCATCACCACATCCCTGTCTTTTAATCTGTTTGTGTCCAGTACTGTGTTCAGTAATAGCAAAGCTGACTGATACATATGTGTACGTTCTAAGACAGCAATAGAAACTGATGATGCTTTTACAAGTGCCATTAGTGTACTCATAGATCTTAGAGCTAAAACTTCCTGTTTATGAAGTAGATTACTACTTATGTCCTTGAAGTCAGATATATGTTAATCTCCTACTCCGTGCTCTGAATTCAAGTACATCTTTGCATATAGCAGAACTTACTAAACAGAGCACTTCCATTTCCTCTCTAACATTCTTTTAATTGCTACAGCTTTAGTTTATCTGAGAAATGTCTTCATTTAACAGAAAACAGACTGAAATATTTTGATCATATGTAGGACTGTGGACTGAAATATATGTGAGTTTTAATAAATATAATACTATAAATTGAGAAATGTAGTACCTTGACTTCTCAGTTTTCTATTACTACAGTGAAATAACAAGACTAAGTACTTATGAAAAGAAGAGGGTTATTTTGGCTCATAATGTGAGTATTCATTCTGTGGACCCATTGTTCTTAGGCAGTAAAAGGTGGTACAGAGCTGGGTACACCCTCTGTGATCTAAGGACCTCTAATTAGGCCCCATTTTCTGAAGGTTCACACACTTCCCAGTGAATCATGTGAAGATCAATTGTCAAGCATTACTCATATGCAAGGAAAAACCAAAGAATGTGGCCTGTGGATTTAGCTCAGGGGTATAAGCGCCTGCCTGGCAAGCTGCTGTCCTGGGTTCGACCCCAGGTACTGATAAAAGAAAAAAACAAAAGACAAAACAACTGCTTCAAGATGGGCCAGATGTTTGAATAAATCGACAAAGACTTTAAATTAGTTTTTACAACTGTGGTCAATGTGATGGGTTAACCAATAGTCTACTTGTAGCACTCAGCTGAACTGAATCAGTGTGGTTCTGTGTGTAGTAGGTTCTACTTCAGGACTGTTGCCAAGAGCATTAAATTAGAACTGGAGAGGCAGATGGTGTCCTGTTGGTCCTCCTGGGGAAGCTTGTCACATGAGCTCTCCTGATAGCAATTCATCTCTTCTCACCCTCAGCATACCTTGGGTCCTCACTGTCACTGCAGTTCTCTTTTGGGAAACACTGGTCTCTCATTGAGCTTTGCTTCCTGCCTGCAGTGTAGATCCTTCAGACTGCTCGCACAAATCCTTTATCCCTCTAGCGGAAATATTCTAGCTACTCACCCTTGGGCCTTTCCAGTGCAGATTCTGGAAACAGACTTGCTTGAAACCTTGTGGGTTCTAGGCCTCCAGTTGGACCTGTGGAGTACATTGCTTTGGGCTCTAGGTATCCAGCTGGAGTTGAGGAGAACGTTGCCAGGGCACCCAGGCTCTTTGCTGGATTTTTTGGGTCTCTAGTGTGTGGACAGATTTCCTGAACTGTCTTGCATTAGACTCTTTGAGAGGTCATTATAACATAATCTTATAAATTAGGTGTCCTGTACTAAGTCTTTCCCCTGTGAACTCTGATTACAACAACCAATTTATGGAACATGCAACTTCTATGAATATAGTTAATAAACTGCTTTTCTCTATGTTTATTTTCTGTATGTTATTGTTTCCAGTTATCACTGTGGCAATTAATCTCATGGTACACTGTGAACTTAATGCTCTGAAGAGTCTAAGAAAAGTTGTTGATATTTACTTGGTTCAATTTATTTTTTTAAAGTAAGAGAGTAATGAGTTTCAAGCTTGTTACATGTTTGAAACCAATCTGGAAGTTTCTGATGTTCTTTTCTACATTCGCAGTAACTCTTTTGTTGGCAACCCCTTTCTCTGCCCAGCTGTCTCCATTTTTAAGGCTGCTGGTACACCTTAGGCTCAGCTGAGGAACAGGCGGAGATCTAAATGTAAAAATGCAGGAGGTTCTCACCAAACACTGCATTTACCGTGCAGTTCTCCTTTTGTTTTATTGAAGGAGGAGAACAGACATTTTCCCTCTTTCATTTGAAATACCACAACCTTCTACATCAGTGAAATGACTAAAGCTAAGCAGGGCAAACAGAATTCTCAGCGCGTTATTATTCCGACTTACTCCAAATGGAGTTGTTACTACCTGTACAATCATACATAGCACACACAATACTCAGCCTGGCATGGTAACACATGCTTGTAATCCTAATAGTCTGGGAGGCTGAGGCAGGAGGATAATAAGTTCCCGCTCAGCCTAAGCAATACAATGAGACCGTGCCTCAGAATAAGAAATGAGAAGTAGCTGGGGATGTAGCAGGATGGAGCTTGGCGTGAAGTTTCTAGATTCAATGCTCAATACTGAAAAAACAGAACAAAGAAAATAATGAATACTTTTGTTTAAAAATATAGAAGAAGAATGCCAATGAAAGGGAATTTTGCAGAAATATGAGAAATGACTAGATACCTATGAAGTTAGAAACACTCATTTAGTAAGCAGAAACATACCACTTCCTAATACATAGTCTGTGATCTTTTGGGGGGTATCTGGAAGCAAACTCAAAACCTTGCACTTGTTAGGCAGACATTGTGCCATTGAGCTATATCCCCAGGTGTAAACCTATGACCTTTAAGTGTACTGTTTTTAAAAATACAACTGGGGGTGGGGGTGCATTTTCTTTCTTTCTTTTTATATTTTTTGTATTTAA
>PVJX010041462.1:0-14641 GCA_004027295.1 Dolichotis patagonum
GGACCACATCTTATTAAAGAGTTTCTGCATGTCCAAAGAGATTTCCAGCAGAGTGAAAAGAAAACCCACAAATTGGGAAAAAATCTTCATGGACAGTGCCTCAGACAAAGGACTTTTGTCTAAAACTTATAAAGAATTAAAACAAATCAGACCCTCGAAATTCAAAGACCCAATCCAAAAATGGGCATCTGAAATGAATGCACAGTTCTCAGATGAAGAAATACGAATGGCAAATAAATACATGAAAAAATGTTCATCATCGTTAGTCATGAGAGAAATGCAAATTAAAAACACACTCGGATTCCATCTCACTCCAGAAAGAATGGCCAAGATAGAAAACACTACCAACAACAAGTGTTGGAGAGGCTGTGGGGAAAAAGGAACTCTTCTGCACTGTTGGTGGGAGTGTAGACTGGTGCAATGATTGTGGAGGTCAGTCTGGAGATTCCTCAAAAAGCTGGGTATGCAAGTCCCATTTGACCCAGCTATTCCGCTTCTAGGCATATTTCCAGAAGAACTGAAATCATCGTACCACAGTGATTTATGTGCACCCATGTTTATAGCAGCACAATTTGTAACAGCCAGATCTTGGAAACAACCTAAGTGCCCATCAACTGAGGAATGGATAAAAAAGTTGCCACATTTTTATACAATGGAGTACTACTCAGCTATAAAGAATGATCACATCGAGATATTTATAAATAAATGGACACGACTTGAGACCATTCTCTTAAGTGAAAGAAACCAAACTCACAAGGGTAAATACCATATAGTCTCCCTAGTATGAGATTTGATAAGAGTATATAAGACTTTATGATAAGCATGAGGCCCCATCTCATAGCTTCGAAGTCTTTCAAAGTTTTAAATCATCAGTTGGAATAGTGTTATCCTGTTTTGTTTGACTATATCATACGTGATTATATGAACAGCTGTTTTGAAGAAAACATTATGACAGCTATTGCTGACTTAATATTATCCTTCTTAGAAGTCCTACCATGCTTTTTTTTTGTTCTATTGCCATTGGTTCTGTCTACCACATTGTGTCTCATTGGAATTTGAATATGTGTGATAGTTCAAACAATTTTTTTCTTTTTTATCAAAAATGAGATATTATAATACCCATTGATCATTCTCTGTTATTCGGTTCAGAAAGCCCTGTAATTCTTTCACTATATGCATGCCTTTATACTATTGTGTTATGTTTGATATTATTGTAATTGAAACTAAGCTCAACTATAGCAGAGTACGAGATATGGCGTTAGATACTGTTGATGTCCAGTTGACTTAATGTAAAGTACTGTGTTGCCTATGTTGTCCTCTTCTGATCTGCTCTGTATTGTCCCCTTTTGTTTTATTCTCTTTTAAATAAAAAAAGAAAAAAAAAGAAATTTTGAAAGATTTTAGATTCATGAATTGAAGAACACTAGTAATATCAATATTTATTATTGTGATGAATATTATTTTCATTTTACAATTATATTTTAATAGTTGTGAATAATTTTATTCACAACTATTAAAAATTGTTTTTAAAAATTGTATTTGTCATTAAACATTTTTGATCTAATAAATTGAAATTTATTATTACATGCAATCAAAACTATTCTGCAAATCAAACCACAATAACAAACTAAGCCCAAACCACTTTATATAACAAAAATACTAAAGAATATGAAAAAGAATAGTATGTAAAATACTGATATGCTGAAAATTATAATATGCTGAAAAAGGAGATTGAAGAGCATATTAGAAAAAGGAAGTATATTCCTTGTTCTTGGCTAGGAAGTACCAAAATTGTGAAAATGGCCATAATCTCAAAACTGTTATAAAGATTTAACACAATCCCAATAAAAATACCAATGGAATATCTCACTGATCTAGAGAAAAGACTCCTAAAATTCACTTCAAACCAGAAGAAACCTAGAATAGCAAAGGCAATTCTGGGCAGTAAAGGCAAGACAAGAAACATCTCAATTCCTGACTTGAAACTGTACTACAAAGCCACAGTGATAAAATCAGCATGGTACTGGCAAAGAACAATACCTGACGACCAATGGAACAGATTAGAAGATGCAAGTATAAGTACAAAGACACTCAGCCACCTGATATTAGACAAAGGGGCTAAACATGTTCACTGGAGGAAGGATAGCCTCTTTAATAAATGGTGTTGGAAAAATTGGCTCTCCACATGCAGAAGACTGAAACCAGATGCATGCCTATCACCATGCACAAACTAAAGTCTAAGTGGAACAAAGACCTAAACATTAAAACATAAACACTAAATCTACTAAAAAAATGTAGGTAAAAGTCTTGGAAACATAGGAGTAGGCAGAGAATTCATGAACAAAATGCAAACTGCATGGGAAACACTTCTGAGAATCAACAACTGGGATATCATATTATTGAAAAGTTTCTGCACTTCAAAAGAAATCACCAACAGCATGAAAAGAAAACCCACATAATGGGAAAGAATTTTAGCCAGCAACTCCTCAAAGGACTTATATCAAGAACATATAAAGAATTGAAAAACATCAATCCCCCCCAATTCAAAGACTCTCTCCAAAAGTGGGCAGCTGAGATGAACACACACTTCCCATATGAAGATATACAAATGGCAAATAAATACATGAAGAAACGTTCACCATCAGTGGTCATTTGAGAAATTTAAATTAAAACAACACTGTGATATCATCTTACTCGTGAAGGAATAGTTGCCATCAAGAAATCAACTGACAACAAATGTTGGCGAGGCTGCAGGAAAAAAGGAACACTGCTCCTTTGTTGGTGGAAGTGCAGACTGGTGCAACCACTATGGAAATCAATATGGAGAATTCTCAGAAGACTAGGACTGGAGACTCCATTCAACCCATATATTCCCCTCCTGGGTATTTTCCCATAAAAACTGAAAAAGTCACATCGCAATGATATATGTGCACCCATGTTAATAGCAGCACAATTTGTAATAGCTAAATCTTGGAAACAACCAAGATGTCCATCAACTGCAGAGTGGATGAAAAAGATGTGGTATTTTTACACAATGGAATATTACTCAGCTATGAAAAAAGATGATCTTTAGGCCTTCATAGGAAAATGGATACAACTTGAGACTATCCTCATTAGTGAAATACATGAGAATCATATTTATAAATAGCACATTGTGTCTCTAGTGTAAAAATTAATAAGAACTGTAGGAGTAGTAAAACCCCAAATACCTAATTGCTACTGTAAAAAAGAAAGGAAAAGAAAGTGCTCTAAAGGATATAACATTGAATGTATGTTTAAATGTGTAAGATAGATGACCATATTACTGTTTTTGTTAGATCACTGAGCAGAACTGTTAACAGTCTCACTGTTTGAATGTCTACTTTGTATGCTTTAATTTTGTAACTTGAACAACTATTTCCAAGATGACAGTATGTAACTTATCAAGTAGTGATTTCTTAGTGGGGATTTTTTTGTTCTTTTCTTTTTTCCTTTGGAATTCTGTATTGTTGCTACCCTTTTTTCTGTTTTGTTTTTTTTTTCTTTTTAAATAAAATTTTAAAAATAGTTGTATTTTTTCAAGGTTTATGTACATGTTCTGTGATTTAGTCATTTAATTTTTCTGACTTTTTTATTCTGTACAAATATTAATTACATGAATATCTATGTTGAGAGACACTTTAATTCCTCTATTGTCTTTTATTTTTCTAGCTAACTGCAAAACAGAGCTCCAGTGACACATTTCATCCATCCTTCAGATGTTCCTTTATGACAATCACCCTGATGGCCATCCCCATGATCAATTTCAACAACTCCTCACACCTATGTGCAAAGGCTGTAGTGTGGTGGGGAAAGGAAAGAGGTTGTCAGGCATTTATTTTGCCAACTCTCTTGTACAGTTTGGACAAAGGAGTGCCTTCAACTAAGATTGCTGCTCTTTTGGGTGCATCTTCACAAAACTTACAGGTCTTGCCTATTCCCATGATCATCACCTTCTGCACACTCAGTCTCAGGCAAGATGATGGCAATGCTTCCTGATGTTACTACCCCTGAGGAGCTTTTTCTACCCTCATTAGTTTCTTTTAAATCTAAGATGTTTACTTGAGAGGCAATCATAATCACACTCTCTTTAAATTTCCATTTTATTTCTTTATTATTTCTTGTCAAGACTCCAAGGATGCAGAATATTTATATTTTCCTTGGTAAACAAACAGAAATAAATGATAAGGTGGGTATTGTTTTCATGCATGTACTTCATTCAATAGTCATTTACAGTTCTTTTAAGGTATAGCTTGTAAATAAATTTACTACTTATGATGAAAGACTATACAATATAAGATTAAAAGCCTTTTCATAATCCAGGTATGGTGGTTCATGTCTCTAATGTCAGTGATCTGGGAGTCTGAGGGAATTGGATAGTCACTTCAAGTTCAACCTGAAAAACTTAGTGAGGTAACCATACCATATTTCAAAACAGATATATATATATATGATATTTATATATTTATAAATATAATTATATAAATATGTATTTATAATAAAATTATATATTTATATATTTATAAATATAACTATATATAAATATATAAAAATATATATGACTGGAAACATGGCACAGCAAGAAGGCCTTCAGTGCTGTGAATAATATTTTTGAAAAATCTTTCTTATGAAGGGCTGGAATGTAATGTAAAGATGACTACTAAAAGTGGTCAAAATATAAGGTGAATATTCACATTTGATAACCATATTACTATACATGACACTTTGCTTTTAATTTCCCTCAAAATATTTCTCCAGCTTAAAACACACTTATCCCACTGTTTTTGCCACTTTCTGAAATAAGTCTTGAAACTGGAAGAATAATGGTATCAAAAAAGTATAATAGACATAAAAGTATAATAGATGTAAAAGTATAATAGATATTGTGAAAGTGAAAGGGAAGAAAAGTGCTCTACATGATATAACAGTATGTATAGTGTGTAAGATCAATGATCATATTATTAAATTTCTGTTAGATCATTGAACAGAAAGTTTTGATTGTCAATGTTTGAATATCTAGGCACTGTTTATGCTTTGACTATGTGACTTTAACAATTATTGTTAAGATGACAATATGTAACGTATCAACTAGCGATTTTATGATGTCAATTTTTTAAATTCTGTATTCTACTTTTTTCTCATTTTTTCTATTTTGTTTTTATAAATCTTTTCTTTCTTTCTTTAAATAAAATTTTAAAAAATGAAATAGTTCTTGAAGTATTCTTTTGTGAGTATCTTTATATGATTTGATTAAAAAGTGAAATTTTCTGCCTGAGTGGCATTCAATAGAAAAACAGGCATATAAAATCATCACAGTGTGTCTTCATCCACCTAATATACTAGCTCGGCACTATGTGACTTTCAGCTCCAACCAAACTCAAAATGAGGGTGTAACAAAAACAATTTGTATCAATTCAGTATATTGAGGCAGCCCCAACTGTGTTCTTAGACATTCAAGGAAGAAAACTTCTGGTCACTACACACTAGTTAGGGGAAAACTTCAAGAGGAAGAGATAATAATCTTAAATATATATGCACCAAATTCCAGAGCACCCAGATATACAAAGTAAATATTAACAGAAACAAAAAATCAAATAAGCAGTAACACAGTTATAACAGTAGACTTTAAGACACCATTGACACAAAGGGACAGATCAACTAGACAGAAAATCAGCAAAGAATTAAAAGAACAGAATCACACCTGTGAACAAAATTACTTGATAGATATATAGAGAGTGTTCCATCCAACGACATCAGAATATACCTTGTTCTCAGCAGTACATGGGACATTCCCTAATATAGACCATATAATAGACAACAGAACATATTTAAGTAACTACAAAAGAATTGAAATTGTCCCATAAATGTTATCAGATCATAGTGCCATGAAACTAGAAGTTAACAATAAAAGCAACTGCAAAACCTCACTAAAACTTGGAAACTGTGTGGTCATTAAAGAAGGAATTGAACAATATCTACAAGCAAATGAAAATACAAACACAACTTACCAGATTTTGTGGGATGCAATGAAAGCAATCCTCAGAGGAAAATTTATTTTTTTTATTTTAAAGAGAATAAAACAAAAGAGGGCAGAAAAAAGCAGATCAGAACATAACAACATAAACAACAAACACTTTACAATAAGACAACCAGATATTAACAGTAGCTACCAAAATATCTCTTTCTCTGCTATAGTTGAGCATAGTTTCAAATACAATAATATCAAACATACAAAAATACTATAAAACCATGCAAAAGAATGAAAGAATTACAGGACATTCTGAACCAAATAACAGAGAATGATCAATGGTTACTATAATATCTCATTTTCAATAAAAATTTTTGTTTATACTATCACATATATTAAAATACCAATAAGACACAACATGATAGAATTGATGATAATAGAAGAGTAGAAGCATGGTAGAACTTCTAAGTAAGATGATATTAAATCAGCAATGGCTGCCATAAAGTTTTGTTTTATTCAAAACAGCTGTTCATACCATCACACATAATGAAGTCAAACAAAACAGAATAAAACCATTCCAACTGATGAATGAAAACATTGAAAGGCTTCAAAGCAATGAAATGGGAAATCATGGTTACCATAAAATCTTATATACACTTACCAACTCTCATACTAGGGAGACTACATGGTATTTACACATGTGAATTTAAACATGTGTTTATTTCGCTTATGAGTATGGTCTGAAGTTGTGTCCATTTATTTATAAATATCTCAATGTGATCATTCTTTATAGCTGAGTAGTAATTCATTGTATAAAAATGCCACAACTTTTTTATCCATTCCTCAGTTGATGGGCACTTAGGTTGTTTCCAAGATCTGGCTATTACAACTTGTGCTGCTATAAACATGGGTGCACATATATCACTGTGGTATGATGTTTTTAGTTCTTCTGGGAATATGCCTAGAAGTGGAATAGCTGGGTCAAATGGGACTTCCACACCCAGCATTTTGAGGAATCTCCAGACTGACCTCCACAGTTGTTATACTAGTCTACACTCTCACCAACAGAGCAGAAGACTTCCTTTTTCCCCACTGCCTCTCCAGTATTGTTGTTGGTAGTTTTTTGTATCCTGGCCATTCTTTCTGGAGTGAGATGGAATCTCAGTGTGGTTTTAATTTGCATTTCTCTCATGACTAATAATGATGAACATTTTTTCATGTATTTATTTACCACTCATATTTCTTCATCTGAGAACTGTGTATTCATTTGAGATGCCCATTTTTGGATTGTGTCTTTGAATTTCGAGTGTCGAATTTTTTTAAAATTCTTTTTAATTTCTAGACAGAACTCATTTGTCTGATGGTCAGTCCATTAAGATTTTTTCTCAATTTGTGGGTTTTCTTTTCACTCTGCTGGAAATCTCTCTTGACATGCAGAAACTCTTTAATAAGATATGTTCCAAGTTATTGACTCTGGGAAGTATTTCCTGTGCTGTTGGATTCTTGTTCATCAATTCTTTGCCTACCCCTATATCTTTGAGCTTTTTACCTACTTTGTCTTCCAACAGATTTAGTGTTTCTGTTGTAATATTGAGGTCTTTGATCCATTTAGATTTTAGTTTAGCACATGGTGATAGGCATGGGTCTAGTTTTAGTCTTCTGCATATGGATAGCCAATTTCTGCATATGGATAGCCAGCACCATTTGTTGAAGAGACTTTCTACCAGCGAGCATGTTTTGCCCATTTATCAAAGATAAGGTGGTTAAGTGAGTTTGTGGTTGTGGTTGTATCTTCCAATGTATTCCATTGATCTTCAGGTCTGTTTTTATTGCAGTACCATGTTGATTTTATGACAATAGCTTTGTAGTATAATTTCAAATCAGGGATATGATTGTGACCCCTCCTGCCTTGCCTTGGCTGCTTAGAATTTCTGTTGCTATTCTAGGTCTCTTCTGGTTCCAGATGAATTTTAGGAGTGATTTTTCTAGATCTATGAGGTATGTTAGTGGTAATTTGATTGGGCTGGCATTGAATCTGTGTAGTAATTTTGGGAAAATTGCCATTGTCACAAGTTCATTTTTCCTATCCATGAACAGGGGATGTCTTTCCATTTTCTGAGGTCCTCTTCAATTTCCTTTTTCAGAGTATTGTAATTTTGCTTGTATATCTCTTTTACTTCTTTTTTGTTTTTTAATATATTTTTTAAAAATTTTATTAAAGAGAAAAAAACCAACCAGACATAATAGAAAAATTGTAGCAACAATACAGAATTCCAAAGGGAAAAAATAAAAGAACCAAAAGTGAACAAGCAAACATACAAATAACCAAAACAACAACAACAAAAAAAACAATAACAGTAAGAAATCACCACTTGATGCATTACATACTCTCATCACTGGAAATAGTTGTGCAAGTTACAAAACTAAGCATACAAAGAAGACATTCAAAGAGTGAGACCATTAACAGTTCTCCTCAACAATCGAACAAAAACAGTAATATGGTCTTCTATTTTACACAATTAAATATACATGCAGTTATATCTTTTAGAGCACTTTCTTTTCCTGTCTTTTTAATGTAGCAATTACATTTTGGGTTTTAATACTTCTAAAGTTCTTATTACATTTTAGACTGCAGATACAATGTGATATTTATAAATATTATTTTTATTTATTTCAGTAATAAGGATAGTCTCAAGTTTTCTCATTTCCCTATGAAGGTCTCAAGATCATTCTTTTTTAAGCTGAGCAATACTCCATTGTGTAAAAATACCACATTTTTTTCATCCACTCTGCAGTTGATGGCCATATTGGTTGTTTCCAAGATTTTGGTATTACAAATTGTGCTGCTATGAATGTGGGTACACTTATATCACTGTGATATGAACTTTTCAGTTTCTCTGGGAAAATACACAGGAGGGGATTAGCTGGGTTGAATGGAGCTTCTACTCCTAGTCGTCTGAGAATTCTCCATATTGATTTCCATAGTGGTTGCATCAATCTAAACTCCCACCAACAGTGAAGCAGTGTTCTTTTTTCCCCAACCTCGCCAGCATTTGTTATCATTTGTTATCAGTTGATTTCTTGATGGCAGCTATTATTTCTGGTGTGAGATGATAGCTCAATGTTGTTTTAATTTGCATTTCTCAAATGACCAGTGATGGTGAACATTTCTTCATGTATTTGTTTGCTATTTGTATATCTTCATTTGAGAGCTGTGTATTCATCTCAGCTGCCCATTTTTGGAGAGGGTCTTTGAATTTGGGGGTTTTGGTGTTTTTCAATTCTTTATATGTTATTGATATAAGTCCATTGTCTGAGGGGTTGCTGGCTAAAATTGCTTCCCATTCTGTGGGTTTTCTTTTCACTCTGTTGGTTATTTCTTTTGAAGTGCACAAACTTTTCAATAATATGAGATCCCAGTTGTTGATTCTCAGAAGTGTTTCCCGTGTGGTTTGCATTTTGTTCATGAATTCTCTGCTTACCCCTATGTCTCCAAGACTTCTACCTACCTTATATTGTAGTAGATTTAGTGTTTCTGTTTTAATATTTAGGTCTTTGATCCATTTAGACTTTAGTTTTGTGCATTGTGATAGGCATGGATCTGGTTTCAGTCTTCTGCATGTGGAGAGCCAATTTTTCCAACACCATTTATTAAAGAGGCTATCCTTCCTCCAGTGAACATGTTTAGCCACTTTGTCTAATATCATTTAGCTGAGTGTCTTTGTACCTATACTTCCAGCTTCTAATCTGTTGCATTGGTCCTCATGTCTCTTTATTTCTCAGTACTATGATGATTTTATCACTGTGGCTTTGTAGTATAATTTCAAGTCAGGAATTGAAATGCCTCCCGCCTTGCCTTTATTGCCCAGAATTGCCTTTGCTATTCTATGTTTCTTTTGGTTTGAAGTGAATTTTAGGAGTGTTTTTTCTAGATCCATGAGTTATGTCAATAGTATTTTGATTGATATTGCATTAAATCTATATAAAAGTTTGGGAGTATGGCCATTTTTGAAATGTTTGTTCTTCCTAGCCAAGAGCATGGAACATCTTTCTATTTTATGATATCTTTTTTAATCTCCTTTTTTGGCATAATATAATTTTCAGTATATAAGTCCTTTACATTCTTAGTTAGGTTGATTCCTAAGTATTTCATTTTTTTAGATGTTATTGTGAAGGGCGATTTTCCATAATATTTATTTCAGTAAATTTCTTATTTGTGTACAGGAATGCCATTGATTTTTGAGCATTGACTTAGTATCCAGCTACACTGCTGAATTTATTACCTCTAGTAGACTTTTAATGGAGTTTTTGGGGTCTTCTATATATAAAAGACTCTATATAAATACTCTATATAGATTACTCTGTATCATGTCATGTGCAAATAGTGACAATTTAACTTCTTCCTTTCCTATCTTTATTCCTTTTGTTTCTTTCTTTTGTCTGACTGCCCTGGCTAGTGTTTGCAGAACTATATTGAATAGGTGTGGTGATAGTAGACATCTTTGTCTTGTTTCTGAAAGTGAAAGCTTTCAGTTTTTGTCCATTTAGCATAATATTGGATGTTGGGTTTTCATAGATGGCCTTTAGAAGGTTGAGGTAGACACCATGTATTCCGAGTTTATGAAGGGTTTTTATTATGAACAAGTGTTGGACCTTATCGAAATCTTTTTCTGCATTTATTGAGATGACCATGTGGTGTTTTTTTTTTTTTTGCTCTGTTGATTTGGAGTATTACATTTATTCATTTGCATATGTTTTTTTTTCGATTTGCATATGTTAAACTATCCCTGAATTCCTGGAATGAACCTCACTTGGTCATGATGTATAATATTCTTGATGATTTGCTGCATTCTATTTGCTAGCATGTTATTGAGAATTTTTCCATATACATTCATTAGTGAGACTGGTGTATAGTTCTCCTTTTTGGTTGGGTCACTCTCTGGTTTGTGCATCAGAGTAATACTTAACTCCAGGAATGAATTAGGGAACATTGCTTTCTTTTAAATTTCATTGAAGAGTTTAAGGAGTATTGGCATCAAATCTGTAAATTTCTTATAGAATTCAGCTGTGAATCCATCAGGACCTGGGCTTTTTTTTTGTTGGTAAGTTTCTTATTTTGTTTTCAATTTCAAGAAAGGATATTGGATTATTCAAAATTGGTATATCTTCTTGGTTGAGCTTTGGTAATTCATATGTTTCTAGAAATCTTTCCATTTCCTCTGTGTTTTCCTCTCTATTTGAGGAGAGATTTTCAAAGCAAATATTCATGATGTTTTGAATTTCCATGGGATCTGTAATAATTTCCCACTTTTCAGTCCTTATTGCATGAATTTGGGGTTTTTCTTTATTTTTCTTTATAAAGTTAGCTAGAGGTTTTCAATTTTGTTTTTTCTCTCAAAAAACAGCTTTAATTCACTAATTCTTTGGTTTTTTTAGTTTCAATTGCATTTATTTCTGCTCTAATCTTTACAATTTCCTCTCTTCTATGAGCTTTAGATTTAACCTGCTCTTCTTTTTCTAGAAGCTTGAGATGCAGCATTAGATTGTTTATATGTGCTCATTCTGTTTTCTTGTTATGAAAATTTATTGCTATATATTACCCTCTTAAGACCACTTTCATTGCATCCCACAGATTACAGTATGTTGTACCCGCATTTTCATTGAATTGTAGGTATTGCTTTATTTGTTCTTTAATTTCTCCTGTAGCCCACTGGTTGTTCAAAATGTTATTGTTTAATTTCCATTATTTATGCCAGTTTTGCATTTTCTTTTGCCATTAGTTACCAGCTTCAGTGTGCTATTGTCAGATAGTATGCATGGGATATTTTCAATACCTTTGCATTTGCTTAAGAATGCTTTGTGGGATAATATATGGTCTATTTTGGAGAATGTCCTATGGGCAGCTGAGAAGAATGTGTATTCTGATGTGGTTGGGTGGAACACTCTGTAAACATCTACTGAGTTCAATTGCTCACAGGTATGATTCAGTTCTATTATTTCTTTGCTGATTTTTTGTCTACTTGGTCTATCTCTTTGTGACAGTGGGAGTGTTAAGGTCACCTGTAATAATTGTGTTCTTGTGTATTTGGTCTTTCATGTCCTTTATTATCTGTCTTATATAGTTGGGCGCTCCTGTGTTTGGTGTATGTATGTTTATAATTGTTAGTTCTTCCTCTTGAATTTTTCTACTTACAAGTATGTAGTGACCTTCTTTGTCTTTTTTAATCATGTTAGGTTTGAAGTTCACATTGTCTGCAAATAGAATAGTTACCCCTGCTTTTTTCTGGGTTCCCATTGCATGGAATACTGTTTTCCAACCTTTGACTTTTAATCTCTGAGTTTCTTTTTGAGTCAGATGTGTTTCTTGTGTACAGCATATTTTGGGATTCTGTTTCTTGATCCATTCTGTCAACCTGTTTCTTTTGATATGTGAATTGAGCCCATTTACATTTATAGATATCACTGATATGTACAGGCTTGACTTTGCCCTGTGGTGTTACTCTTGTTAGTTTCCTGCCTTTCTCCCTTGTTTACTTTCTTGTCCAGCCTGGTGATTTCTTTCTGTTGTTGTTCTGGAGATCGTGGTCATTTTTATCTTTACCTAGGATTCCCTTCAACCCTCCTTCTAAGATTGGTTTGTTTTGTATGAATTTCTTTATTTGTTCTTTGTTATGGAAGTATCAGATTTCTCCATTAAATTTGAAAGACAGTTTTGCTGGGTACATCAGTCTGGGTTGAAAGTTGTTTTCTTTTAGGGCTTGAAATACTTCACTCCAAGCTCCTCTTAACCTGAAGTTTTGTGCTGAGAAGTCTGCTGTGATTCTAATAGGCTTTCCTTGATAGGTGAGTTGTGCCTTTTGTCTAACAGCTTTTAGTATTCTGTTTTTATGCTGTATGTATGAGATCTTAATAATTATATGTCTGGGTGTAGGTTTATGTTGCTTATGAATGTCTGGTATTCTATGTCCCTCACTTATTTGTATATCTGATCCCCTCCATGTTTGGGAAATTTTCTGCCATTATTTCTGTGAATGGCTTAGCTATATCCTTTGCATTGCCTCCTACCTCCAAAGTAATTCCTATTAGTCTAACATTGTTTCTCCTGGCATCATCTTGTAGCTGTTGGATTGTCATTTCATGCTACTTTGTTGATTTTATAAGTTCTACCCTTTCAAGATCACTATCTGCAATCTTGTCCTCAAGGTCTGAAATTCTATCCTCAGCTTCATTTAAACAGCTTTTCAGGCTTTCAATGCAATTTTTTGTTTCTTGCATAAATCTTTCAATTTGTTTCATACATTCTGCTTGTCTTTGGCATTGTGCATTCAAAGTTTCAATCAATTTCCCATGCCCCTCTAGTTTCTTATCTATTTCTTCTCTAGCTATGTTGAGCAGCTCATTTACTAAGGTTGTTACTTTTGTCTTTACATAAGACATTATTTCTAATTTGAGTTCCTCTATAGCCTCATGATTTTGTTTCTTTACTTCATTTGGTATCTTTTCAGAGATTTCTGGTGTATGAATTTTGGAGTCCTCTATTTCATTAGCACCTGCACTTGCCCCAAATGGACTAGATGTTCGGGATTCCATTTTTCCTTTTTGTTCAGTCATTTTCACCTTTTGGGTGAATTTCTGGTCTTTCTATTCCAACAGACACAACTTTCTGCAGTGTGTGTTTCAGTGTTCTACTGTGTGGTTGATATTTGTCAAATTGCTGGGTACCACAATGAAGAGGTAATCCAGTCTCCTGAATTCCTCGTACCATGCCTGTTGGGTGAGTCCTATATTCTTTCTGGGCTAACTTGCCCAGAGAATTGATGTAGGGCAACTCTTAGTTCCTGCTGTTGTTATATCTTCAGGTTGTTGCAGGTCACCAGGTCTCCTTGGCTATAGTGTTTGTGTCAGCTGAGGCCCTACTGTGTCACTTGGGGTCTCATAATTTCTTTAAATTTCCCCTTAGTTGGGGTGGGGCAATATTGGCACACTCCTCAACCTGTCTGATGTTCTCTCTGTGGGCGAGGGGGTTTCCCACTCTCTTGTCAGGTTAGCCAAGGTCTTCCTTACACTTGGAAGGAGTTTCACTTCCACTCCTATTTAGCCACTGCAGACCTCTATTTTATGGGGCAAACTCACAACACTGACTGAAGCCTAATAAGGTGTTCTGTTTGGGTGAGGGGTTAGTGAGTCTCTCATCAAGCCAGAATGGTAGTCCACTGTAGTCCAATGTTCCTGGTTGAAGAGCGGCTCCAGCAGATATGGTCCCATGCATCTCAGGCCTGTAACAGGCTTCCTAGATGTTCCTTGAGGAGATGGGGCTCAGAAGTGGCAGTCCCAGGTACCTCAGGCCCTCTGCCACTGGTCCTTGCAATGTGCCCTGTGGGCAAATGGTGGGCCTAGCACTTCGGAGCAGCCCTGGCTCTCAGAAGGTCCCTGCAATGTTCCCAGTCCCAAACAGCCCAATCTGAGCTGCCGGTCCCTCTGTAGTTTCCTGTGAGCAAGCCTACCAGTCCCAAACAGCCCAGGCCAATATGCAGATCTCTGCAAGGTTTGCTGCGGGTTAAGAGTGGGCCTACGAGTCCCAAACAACCGAGTCCGAGATGCCAGTCCCCACGATGTTCTCAGTCCCGAATAGCCCAGGCTGAGATGCTGGTCCCA
>PVJX010041463.1:0-14640 GCA_004027295.1 Dolichotis patagonum
CATGGCGTGGATCTCAGGAGAAGCTCTTGCTTCTTGTTTCCCTGCCCTGGGGTGCCGAGGCTTGTCAGACCACAGTCACTTACCAGGGCGGCAGGCTGCTTACTGGTTGGCTCGGCGCCCTAAGTTCCAACTTGGAAATCTCTTTCGGCATGCAGAAACTCTTTAATAAGATATGGTCCCATTTATTGATTCTGGGAATTATTTCCCATGCAGTTTGGTTCTCGTTCATGAATTCTCTACCTACCCCTATATCTTCGAGGTTTTTACCTACTTTGTCTTCCAATAGATTTAGTGTTTCTGTTTTATGATTCAGATCTTTGATCCTTTTAGATTTTAGTTTAGTACATGGAGATAGGCATGGGTCTAGTTTTAGTCTTCTGCATATGGATAGGCTATTGATTTTTGAATGTTGACTCTGTATCTAGGTATGCCACTGAATTTATCTAAAAGCATTTTGATGGAGTTCTGGGGGTCTCCTATACATAGTATAATGCCATCTACAAATAATAATAATTTAACTTTTTCCTTTGTATCCATGTTTCTTTCTCTTGTCAAGTTGCTCTGGATAATGTTTCCAGAGTTATTTTGAGTAAGAATGGTTACTGTAGACCTCCTTGTCTTGTTCCTGATTTTAGAGTGAAAGCTTTCAAACAAATTTTTTTTCATTTAGTATGATGTCTGTTATTGGTTTGTCATAGATGACTTTTATTAGATTAAAATAAAGACTTTATATTCCAATTTTCTTTAGGGTTTTTCAATCATGAATGGGTGTTGAAATTTGTAAATTTTTTCCCTCTATTAAGATGATCACATGGCTTTTGTGCTTGGTTCCGTTAATACAGTGTATTACCTTTATTTATTCATATATGTCGAAACATACCTGCATCCTCAGGACATATCCTTCTTGATCGTGTTATATAATCTGGACATGTTGCTGCACTGTTTGATAGTATCTTATTGAGGACTTTTGCATCTGTGTTCATTGGGGAGAGTGGTATATATTGCTCTTTCTTGCTTGGATCCTTCTCCAGTTTTGGAATCAGGGTAATGATTACTTCCAGGAATGAAATTGGGAGTACTGCTTTCTTTTCAATTTCATTAAAGAGTTTGAGAAGTAGCCATATTTGGTCTTCTCTACATTTCTTAAAGAATTCATCAGTGAACCCACCAGGGCCTGAACATTTCTTGGTTGATAATGTTTTAATTACAATTTCAGTTTCATTGCCTGATCTTTATTTCAAAATTTTATATTTTCTTCATTCAACTTTGGAAATTCATATGTATCTAGAACACAGTACATTACTTCTGCATTTTCCATTTCATGAGAATGTAAGTTCTTGAATTAACAATAGATGATTTTATGGTTTTCTGCAGTATCTTTTGTGATTTTGTAATTTTTTTTCTTAATTTCATGGAATTGAGTCTTTTCTTTCTTTTTTTGATAAAATTCTCTATAGATTTGTCAATTTTATTTAATTCTTCAAAGAAAATCTCTTCAATTCATTGATATTTTCTTAGTCTCCATTACCTTAATTTTTTCTCTAATCTTTATAATTTCCTCCCTCATATGAGCTTTAACCTTGACTTGCTTTTCCTTATCTAAAGCTTTACATAAAATATTAAGTTTTTATTGAGCTTGCTCTGTTTTCCTGATATGTGTATCTCAGTTTCTTTGTAGGACTGCTTTAATTTTGTCCCATAAGTGCCAGTATGTTGTATTGGCATTATTGTTTAATTGTAGAAACTGTCTAATTTCTTCTTTAATTTCATCTGTGACCCATAGGCTGCTCAGGAGGGTATCATTTACTTTCCATGTGTTTAAGAAATTCTTATTGTTTCATTTTCCATTGATCTCCACTTTCACTGCACCATGGTCTGAAAGCATGCATGAGATAATTTCAGTTCCTTTGAATTTATTTAAGAATGTTCTATTAGTCATAACACACATTCTTTAACCAATGATTCATCTACTGATGGGCATATAGGCCACTTCAAAGATTTAGCTATTATGAATTGTGCTGCTATGAACTTAGGTATACATTTTTTATGTTATGTTATGGATTTTTTATGTTAATGATATGTGGATTTTTTATGTTAATGATATGGTATTTACTTTAAATACTGTATAGTAATATATCTTAGGCTTATATTAGAATTAATTTATCCTGTGCTTATTGATGAAATTTTTATCACTAGATATGTCATAACCATAGGATACATGAATCTTTAATTATACTAATATGTATCATGACTGCATTATGTGTGAGTTCTGCTTTGTTCTTTGTTATATTTAATACTCCCAAAAGAGTAAAACCAGCATGACAGCCATCATTGGGAAAGGCCTGAGGGAGAGAGTGATGACCTCAGGATGTCCAGGCCCAGTGTCAGTGTGACTGTTGACTGCCTAAATTATCTGACCTCTCCTACTTTTTTGTTCCACAGATGCTTTTCAGCTGACCTTAGTGAAGGCAGATGTAAACACAGTCTCCCCAAAACAGGCCACACTTGTTGCACTGGTGAGCAGCCTTCTGGAGGTGTTTGCTCTGACCTTTGTGGGGCTCTTCTTCCTCTACTGCAAGCAATTCTTCAATAGAAATTGCAAGCATAGTAATGGCGGCTACTTTGCATTTCACATGAATCAGAAGTAAGGCTCTTATTGGCAGAAGAGAGGAACTTTGAGAAGCTGAGAGTTAATGGGACTTACTTACCACACTGGAAAAACGCAGAGGTGGTCTTTTCCAGGTTTGGACTGTGGGATTACCTGAGATAGCAATATAAAGCACAGGACTTCAAAAATGACATGAGGTGACTTTGAAAGTTTTAGGGATATATTTCATTAGATTCCAGGACATCACATAGGAGCACTATGTGTAACTTCATGGAAAAGAAATCAGAAGACCCAGATTATAAATCTAAATCTAACTGATTATGCAACTTTGGAGAATTTACCTTGTTTTTATTCCAGACAGAAATCTCTGTGATGTGTTTTCAACACAACTTCACTTATTAGCCAAGCAGTTCATGGGGGAAAATACAGATGAAGTGAAATGGTGAAAAGTCTGGACCGAAAAAGAAGTTACAACTTCAGCCAGGAGGAGTTAAGGTTCAGTGTAATTTCAGTGACATTAAGAGAAATGAGATCTACACAGGGACACTCAAACATGAATTCAGACTAATACAGACGAGTTAGTAACAGAGAGGATAAGTTCTATAAGATATAGGGAAGGACAGCATTCTTCTTCAGTTTCCTGGATCCTGGACCCAAAGAAACTACATTTTATTTAAAAGCCTATTTATTTAAAAGTCTATTTATATGGAAATGTCCCTCTTAAATAGAGCTACTTGGTCAGTTAATCTCTCAGTCTTGTCAGTTCATCTTGAAAAAGTCTAGCAGTTGTATTTTGTTGTGTGTGCCCCTAGTCTAAACAGAGGTAAATCTAGCATTTCATGGGCTGTTGTATTTCTGTCTCTTTTAAAATTACATTTATTGGTACACTTTAGATACACGTACTAATCATATTCATCATAAGGAATTTGTACCTGTACATGATGTACTATAATTTCTCCTTTTTTCCCCAATCCCCTCTCCTTGCTTCTCATCCCAATTTGCAAAGATTTGTTTCCATTTTATTTTTTATTTGATTGTTGTTTTCCTTTTCCCTTCCTTTCTTTCCCACATTCCTCAGGTTAGTTCTTCTTTCCTTTGGAAAATTTCTACCCATTACAAAATATCTGTTGTACACTTTGGTCCTTATTTGCTCTTTCAGTTCCACATACTAGGGAGACAGTTTGATGTCTACACATGTGAGTCTCATTTATGGGCAGCTATGTTTATAGCAGTACAATTTGTATTAGCTGAATCTTGGAAAAATCCAAATTTCCATCAACTGAGGAATGAAAAAAAATTTAGTATTATGGAGTACTACTCTGCCATAAAGATAAATTCGAGGCATTTCTAGGATGCAACCTGAGCCCATACTAGTAAATGAAATAAATTGAACTCACATGTGTTAACATCATTTTGTGTCTCTGGTATAAGAAACTAAAAGAGTTAATAAGTTGCCTTTGTCTCTTATGACTCTTCTCAAACTCTACTTCAGTCCCTTCTACTTTTTGGATGCTCATAGGACATGATGACTAAGGTTGGACTATCTTTTCTTCACACCAGATAACCATATCTCAAATAAGAGCTGCTTTGCAGTTCCTGAGTATGGGAATAAAGCATATGCAATGAAGCATTTGGGCTCCAGGATTCAGCAAGATGATTAAGAAGGAACACCTGTGAATTGGCTGGCTTCCCTTTCTTCCCTAGGAGGGAAGAGATGACTAGCTTTCTTCTATTCCCATTTTATCCTCAAGATAATCATGTACCACATAGGAATATGAGGGAAGACAGCTCCCTTGCAAGCTCTGTAAGGGGAAGGAAGGATAGCTTTTTCTTAGTCTGGATAGGTCTTTATCAGGAGTGAATGTCTTAACACACATGCTAGTGCTGTGTAAGTGAGGACACTGGGTGAATCAGACCCACTACACGGTGTAAGAGAAAGCCATAGAGACTGTGGCAAACCAGAACTGAATCCCCTATTTAAAAAGGAATGTACTACTCAATTCTAGCTGTTTGTTACCATTTTGAAATGTCCAACATTCCAAAGCTTCCCAAACTTTCAAAAGTAACCAGCAATCTAGATATTTTATAAGAAATCATGCTAAACACTGGCAAAGAATTTTAATATAGAGCAAAACCACAACCATAGTGAGTAAGTGAAATTAATATACATTCAATACACTATCAGTTTGTAACCTGATTTTGAATCACACTCATACATGGTCATATTACTTTTTATCATTGCCATAAGAAATTGCCACACATTTAATAGCTTATTGTGTCACAGTTTCCATAAATTTGCTGGATCTCACAAGACTGAGATATTGGAAATTCAATATTCCTTTCTGGGGCTTCTAAAGGAGAGTCTATTTCCTTTATCATGCAAGCAGAAGGCTGAATTCATTTCCATGCAGTTATTTGACTGAAGTCACATTTTCTTGCTCACTATATGCTGAAGGCCACTTTCAGCTCCTAAAAGCCATCCACATTCTTTTGCTAATGTTTCTTTTCTTTTTTTAAAACTAACAGTGATACGTTGAATCCTCCTGGTGCCACATCCATTCAATACTCTCTCTTTGTCACTTCTGACTTTATTTTCTGCTTTTAAGGATATGAAGTCTTAAACTGTACCTATCTGAATAATCCAGGGTCTTCTCCATAATTTAAAGTTGATGCATTAATTCTATCTGCAAAGTCTAATTTGCCATATAATGTAATAGACACAGCAATAACACCTAGAGATAAAATCATGGCAAGATGATATTTCAAAATGTGTTTTCCACAAAACATTTCTTTTTCTGAAGAAATTGATTTGTTTCCTTAATTCAGCAAAAGGAAGACTCAATCTGATACTCCAGTCTAGGTATGTTTCTTGCATGTCACTTAAACATGGCCTTAGGTATTCTGGTTTCCAGATTGGGAAAAAGTAATACTAGTTCCCAGAACCCTCCTTATTTGTGCCTAAGACCAGATACCCTGTTGAGAAGAGATCCTAGCTTTGGATAACTCATTGGCTTTCTGCTTTGAGTTACAGGAGGTTCATTCTAATTTGAGGCTGATGAGGCAGCAGAAGACTCTCTCTTTCCCATGCTACCTGGCCAGGAGACCAGTCCTGAATACCCATGGAGTGAGAGCATCTTTGAGAACAAGCCATTTAATCCCACTCTGGATGATGACTGCTGCTCAATTCATGTCATTCCCACACAGGAATCCTTTATCATGGCCTTCTGTGCCTCAGAGAGTCACCCCCACTGAGTTCACATCCCCATTGAATGCATGGAGTTGGACCTGCAAAAGTTTTCCAATCCTATAATATAAGCAAGACGTTGGCGGGGAACTCAGTTGAAAGCTCTGGAAACAAGCTGGAGCTCAATGTGCCCTTTCAAGTTCCCAACTCTCAACTCTACTGAAATGAGAAAGTCTAGAAATTAGAGGCAACCCTTTGGAAATTTCTTCCTGTAGTCTAGTAGGGCTTGAGTGAATGAACAGCTTTAAACAAGGAACAGTGAAGCACCTATGGTGATAGTAATCTTTCAAGCCAGTCAGATATCACATTTCTGGGCATAACCCAGATTAGACTGTCCTCAATCACAAATTATGTATCCGTTTACATATCTGATTGCTTTACATTTATCTGATCTTCATAACACTGTGCCTTTGTGGTAAGCAGGTCAGGGTATATTAGTGTGACTGTATGGAGATGGCAACTGTAGTTTACTTAAAATCACAGTGATTTAGTGGCAGAACTAGGCTAAAGCCAAGGTTTTAAGGCTCCATTTGAGAGTTCATCCAACTTCACCACTGCAGATAATCCATACATTTTTCTGAAAACCTTAAATATAAGACAGTTAAATGGGAAGATTTCTAATTTTTAAGTAATTAACTATTTTTCACACTACTCATTTCCATATTCCATCAGCTATTTCCAGCTACCCCATAAGTTCCCCTTATATCCTACCTAAAAAATATGAACATTATACATTTAAAAGCCATGATTGATACTAAAGTAGTCATCCTAGGTACCTTCAGAGATTCAAGGTAATCTAAACCTATCTCCCCTTTAAAACTTTCAATTCATACTTAGGTATATTTTTATAACATACTTGGAATGTCAATATTGAAATTGTTTATACCAGAAGCATTTCATAATTTTTTTGGTATTTTGGAAGATTTGAATATATAATGAGGTATCTTTAGGAATGGACAAATATCTAAACCAACATTCACTTATATTTCATATATACACAGTATATAGGTGATTTTATATGTTTTTAATATGCCTGTATTTTGACTGCAATCAGTCATGTGAGATCAAGATGTATAAATTGTGGTGCTCAAAAAGTTCCAAATTTGGAGCATTCAGGAATTTGGATTTTTGGATTAGGGATTTCTCAACTTATTTGTACACCAAGAATTTGTATAGTCCTCCCTTATACATTGACAGAGGCAGAGGATTCACATTTGGGCAATGTGTTGTACAGCAATACTAGTAGATTTGAATGCAATATAAAGAAAGCACTTCCAGTCTCCCTGGGTCCTGACCATTCCTTGGGCCACGCAGACTTCATTTACTTTCACTACCTTTTTATAATGCTACAGAAGTGTGAAGGCAGCATCTCCCCTCTGAAAGGTAGCACTTTAGGTTCTTCTAAAGTATGTAGGCTATAGAGCCCAATTTCATGAAGAATTGTCTCTTTAGTTAGAACACAGTAGATTTTTCATTTCTCTACATAGGTGATGTATTTCTGTATGAGTTAGATCTGTACCACTGATCTCACTAATGATTAGGAGTGGATGAGGGAAAGGAAGCAAATACTGAGATTGGCTCCCACTTTTCTAACTTTCTATGCTCCTTCCTAGATCTCTCATGCTCATGAGAGCCTTACCTAGTCATTTTGCCTAGACACTCCTGCCTTATTCTTATACCATAGCAATGGAAAAGACCTGGGATATGTTGTCCACAACAGTTAGTACTATACAATGGGGTATATTCCATCCCATTCTACAAAGGATTTATTCCCTCCTCATTTCACCTGAACTAAGCTGCAAATTTGCTTGCTTCCTTGTTTCATGCTAGAGAGTCAAATTCCCTAACCTGGAACAACTGGCCATGTTCATAACTTGACTTGATTATAGAAAAGAACAGGGGGAATAATAATGAATAGAGCAGAGGTTACCTGCTTATGTTTTGGTCCTGTGAGCTTGATGAAAAGAGGCTCTTGGAACTTTATTGGCACCCACGTAGTACTTTAGGGAATAAATGAAACCATTTTCTTTTAGCTCCTTTGCAGTCTCCCTTGCCAATACCTCAACACATATACAAACACACAGATACACACATGCACACATGTGCACACACACATGCACACACAGAGACCCCTCTTTGGGGAGGCTTGGCACCATGATCCCTGAACTCATGCCCTATGAAAGCTCTATAGTTTGCCCATTTGTTAGAGTCTTTCTCATTACAAGTAGGTCTGTATACTTCTTCAGTATGGATTACAAGTCTCCTTTCCTTTTAAAGTGGGTTTTACTAAAGTCATTTTTATTTTTATTTCTTTTCTACTCTTGTCTATTATGATATTTCTTGAGGTTAAATGAGTTCCTCAAGTCTGGGAAGAAGTACCGAGGAGCTAATGCTCTCAGTGGGTCCTATTTCTAGGGATGATCAGGGACCATTTGGTACTTTCTTCATCTGGTGAGGCCTCCATCATCAGTTTTATATACTTCTTAATATGAAATAGAATTCATATTTTATGGCCTTCCAATGGAACAGGGCAAATGAGACCTTCAAGGCTCAGGTGTGAGCATCAGGTGTTGTTTTTAAGTCTCATATGTATAAGGAGTCACTTGGGCTGTTATCCACTCCCCCAGAGTATGTCAGGTTTGGAAGAAAGATGTGCTCAACTCAGTGGAGCAATTGGCTGCTTTGTTTTGGAGCAGTTTATACAGTTGATAATGATGGATATGACTTAATTTATAAAAACCATGACTGAAAATATGGCACAGTTATCCTGGTTTAAGAATATTTGAATACACTACTTAAATGGGTCTTCACTTTACATTTTGCAGTGTACTTTACATTCATCATCTCTCTGGATTTTTACACAGAATAAGAGGTGGAGAAGGTAGGAATTGCCATCTACAGTTTTCTGAAGAAGTTGAGCCTCAGAGATAGAAAGGGACAGTACTTGAGTTACTCACTAGCAAAAAGGTAAGATTAGCAAAACTCGAGTGCTTTTAGAGCCTTTTCAATATCTTAAAAATCTTTTTTTCTTGGGAGACATTGTTTCATAGCATACTGGTTTTCTTGGCATATGTGTTTTGGAAAATAACTATTCTTGGAAAGAAAAAGGTTAAAGGGACAAATAAGGCCATTATGCCTGCATGTGAATGTGGTAAGTTCTTTGTCTACCACAGCAAGCCTTGCCTGCCCACTTCCTGCTAGTTTCCCCTGCCCTCTGTCACCTGTCTGATACATTTTCTGCCAGGTCTGACCTCAATAGCTTTCTATTTAGCACAATCCCAGCAAAGGTGAGAAAGTCAGGATGGTTACAAGGTACAATGATGGAAAATACTCTACAATCTACTTTACATCTTTTTATCCCTGAGGTATGAAAGAGGGGATGAGGAATGGTGCCAGTGGAAACATCCATCCATTTTGCTCCCATTCTCAACCCATTCATGCTTTGCACAGCTTCAGAGTCATTAAGTTTGGTTTGGGTGATTTGAGGCTTGACTTTATTTAAAGGTGAGAGAAGGCAACTCTCTAATCTTTAAAACCTTTCCACAAATATCTTGTAGTTATTTAAATAACACTGTCAAAATTTAGGTGATTTACAGTCTTAAAAGGTTCATTTTTATGTTATGTATACTGAGAAAGAAACTCAGGTCAAACAATAGTGACTTATTCAGGATTATTTACATTTGAGAAACACAGCCTGCCCCAACCTTCCACTATGAAACTCATTTGTGGATACCGTGATTGAAAATAGAGGCCAGGGAAAGACAGAGTAGAAACTACTCTTGGCAGTAGCAGGACAGATAGGGATACTTAAAAGCCCTCTGAAATTATATTTCTTCACTAGATACTGCCTTAATCATCCATAAAAGGTAAGGGAAAGCTTTAGGAGATTAATATAGGTTGTTTCCACCACCAGGAAAAGCAGCTGACTTCATAGATTGTTAAATAGTACTGAAACAGCGGTAGTGTTTTCCACTGAAAAATTACAAAAGACTTCATTGGCATCTTGGTCCAACTGGGGCAGAATGGAGGAGTTTTTTGCTCTTTGTCTCCAACTCTCATCTCTTAGGATCAAAGAATTTCACTGCCCTTCTTCCAGGTTTCCCTAATTCACAGCACTCCCTGGGTCATCCAGACATCCTATATATGTTTGAGATGCAGTGATTCTGAGTTGCACCGTAAGGCCAAACAAGTAGGAAGAGAGCTTAAGACCAACACTTCGGTGATTGAGATTGTATCCAACCCCTAGGGCATGAGACTGCAGACCGAGGTTCCCTGGGCCCCAGTTCACCACACCCAGCATCCAACTTACAATTTAGGGAGCCAAGAGGCTGTGGGGGGAGTTAGCACCCTGAGAGGTGAGTCCCACTGGCCCAAGATGGGTTCATGGAGAGCTGGATAACTGCACTCCTGGCAAATGTGCTTCTGGCTAGCTACCCGGTACACTGGACCCAGTCCCAGAAGTTCCACGACCTAAGTGCGGTGCCCAGTTCCATGCCCAGTGGCATTCTCTCTGTTTGAGAGGCAGAGGCCAAGCAGGGGAACTGACGGCCCACTGTGGGATGGTCTGGGGAGAGCCTAAGATGAACACTCTCAGCAGTTGAGTTCATAGCTGCCCGCAAGGACACAGGATTGTGGCCCGAGGTTCTGTGGGCCCCAGTTCACAAAGTCCAGCTTCCACCTTTCAATTTAGGGAGCCAAGAGCCTGTGGGGGAGCCAGCACTCCTCCAGGAACTGAGGGTGCAGGAGGTAATTACCCACAGGTCCAGAGGAAGCTTTGGAACACAATCAAAGCAAGGAAATATAGAAAAATGACAAAACAAAATAACAAAGGCAGACTCAAAACTCCAGCACAGCCCAAGAAGGCCTAGAAGCCATGTACATAGAAGAAAAAAGAAGCCATACTCCTGAAATGTCTGAAATGATATCAAATGCAGTAAAGATGCAAATAGGGGAAGCTATGGAGAAATTCAAAACAGAAATATTTGCCCAGGTAAAACAAGAAATGATAAAAGTAGTGAAAGAAATAGTGAACACATCCAGTGAAGACACAGCTAAAAAATTAGAGGAACAAAGCAAACAGATAGAATCCGTGAATGAACACTAAAAGAAACAAACAGAATACATAAAGCAGATTCAAAGAGATATGCAGGAAATCAAAAATTCCAGTGAAAGCTGCCAAAACCACCCCAAGGAAAGTGAAGATAGAATATCAGACCTCGAAGATAAGATCGCAGCTAGTGAACAGGAAAGGAAAGGTCTTTTAAAAATAACAAAGAATCAGGAAATAATGATTCAACAGCTACAAGATGATGCAAAAAAATAATATAAGATTAATAGGGATAAATTAAAAAGAAGGGGAATCCCAAATTATATCAAAAGGATATTTACAGAAGTAATCACTGAAAACTTCTGAAACAAGAGAATGAAAACTGAAATTTGGATTAGTGCAGCATATAAAACTCAAAATAGCCATAGTCAAAATAATACTACACACAGCCACATAAAAAATCATCATCCCAGTAACCCAAGATAAGAACACAAAACTAAAAGTTGTTAGAGAGAAAAGACAGATCACCTTTAAAGGAAAACCTATCAGAATCACAGCAGAATTCTCAACACAAACAATGAAGTCAAAAAGAGCATGGAGTGAAGTATTTCAGATCCTAAAGGAAAACCACGTCCAACCCAGACTGACGTACCCTGCAAAACTGTCCTTCAAAATGGATAGAGAAATAAGATACTTAGACAAAGAACAGCTGAAGAACTTCATGAACACCAAACCAACCTTACAAAGAGTACTGAACGGCATTCTAGATACACATAGGATAAAACCACCAAGCAAGGCAGAAAATTAAAAAGAATGGAAAGGCAAAGATAAAACAGCAGAAAGATAACATGTCAAAAGTAAACCAATATATAGCAGTTATAACCATTAATGTATTTGGACTCACCTCACCAATCAAAAGAAACAGACTGGCAGAATGGATCAAGAAACAATATCCAACCATATGCTGTCTACAAGAAACCCATCTAAACCAAAAGGAAACCCATAGACTGAAAGTCAAAGGATGGAAAACAATATTCATGCAACAGGAAAGCAAAAAAAGGGGGAGTAGCCATCCTGTTTGCAGACAATGTGAATTTCACATCAAGAATGATCCAAAGAGATAAAGAAGGTTACTATATACTAATTAGGGGAAAACTTGAGGAAGAAGAGATTTCAATCTTAAATATATATGCAGCAAATTCCAGAGCACCCAGCTATGCAAAGCAAATATTAACAGAAATGAAAAATCAAATAAGCAATAAGACAATTAAAACAGGAGACCTTAATATGCCATTGACACAAAGGGACAGATAAACTAGACAGAAAATCAGCAAATAGATAACACAATTGAATCATACCTGTGAACAAATGGACTTGATAGATATATATGGAATGTTCCATCCAACAATATCTGGATATACATTCTTCTCAGCAGTACATGGGACATTCTCTAAATGAGACCATATACTAGCCCACAGAACATATTTAAGTAAATGCAAAACAATTGAAATTGTCTCATGCATGTTATCAGATAATAGTGCCCAATAAACTAGAACTTAACAATAAAAGCAACTAAAAAACCTCACAAACACATAGAAACTGAGTAATAAATGCTTGAGGACTCAGTTGGTCATGGGGAAAATTAAAGAAGAAATTAAACAATATCTACAAGAAAACGAAAATACAAACACAACTTACTGGAATTTGTGGGATGCAATAAAAGCAGTCCTCAGAGGAAAATTTATTGCACTGAATTCCCACATCAGGAAGACAGAACGAGCACAAATAAACAACCTGATGCTACAACTCAAATATCTAGAAAAAGAAGAGCAAGTCAAGTCCAAAGCCAAAAGAAAGGAGTAAATTATAAAGATCAGAGCAGAAATTAATGCAATAGAGTCTAAGGAAACAATTCAAAGAATCAATGAATCAAAGAGTTTGTTCTTTGAAAGAATAAATAAAATGCATAAGCCCCTGGCCAATCTTATTGTTAAAAAAGGAAAAAACCCTCAAATTCATGCAATAAGGAATTATTGAAAGGTGAAATTAATACAGACTAGGTGAAAATACAGAAGGTCATCAACACCTATTTTGAAAACCTCTACTCTCATAGGTTCAATAACACTGAAGAAATAAACAGATTCCTAGATACATATGAATTACCAAAGCCGGATCAGGAAGATGTAAAACTACTGAATAACCCAATTCCTATTAAGGGAATTGAAAATGTAATTAACTCCTTGCCAAAAAAGAAGAGCCCAGGCCCAGATGGATTTACTGCAGAATTCTACAAGAAATAGAAAGAAGACTTAATTCCAACACTCCTGAAACTCTTCAACGAAATTGAAAGGGAAGCAATTCTTCCTAAGTGATTCCTAGAAGCAAATATTACACTAGTACCAAAACCTGAGAAAGATCCAACTAAAAGAGAACTATAGGCCAATCTCCCTAATGAGCATAGATGCAAAATCTCTCAATAAAATATTGGCAAACAGGATGCAGCAAACAATTAAGAAGATTATAAAGCACTACCACATGGGATTCATCCCAGGAATGCAGGGATATTTCACCATATGTATCAATAAATGTAATCCACCATATCAATAGAGCCAAAATAAGAACAAAATGATCATCCCTATAGATGCAGAAAAAGCTTTTGATAAGGTCCAACACTCATGCATGATAAGAACCTTACAGAGAATTGGAATAGACGATCTTTACTGCAATGTGATACAGGCCATCTATGTCAAACCAACAGCCAGCATCATATTAAATGGCCAAAAACTGAAAGCCTTTACGTTAAAATCAGGTACAACACAAGGATATCCCCTATCACCACTCCTATAGTACTGGAAATACTTACCAGAGCAATTAGACAAGAGAGAGAAATAAAAGGAGTAAAGACAGGAAAAGAGGAAGTTAAGTTATCATTATTTGCAGATGACATGAGACTTTACATAGAAGACCCCCAAAACTCCATTGAAAAACTCCTAGATATAATCAATAAATTCAGCAATGCAGCTGGATACAAAGACAATACTCAAAAATAAATAGCATTCCTATACCGTAATGAAAATACTGAGAGAGAAATACAAGAAGCCACACCCTTCACACTAGCATCCAAAAAAATGAAATACTTAAGAATTAATCTCACGAAAGTAGTAAAATAGCTATACAGGGAAAGTTACAATACCCTGAAAAAGGTAATCGAAGAGAGCCTCAGAAAATGGAAAGATAATGCTTGTTCATGGATAGGAAGAACAAACATTGTGAAAATTGCCATTCTCCAAAAGTTAGTATACAGATTAAATGCAATCCCAATCAAAATAACACTAACATACCTCATAGACTTAGAGAAACCACTCCTAAAATTCATCTGGAACCAGAAGAGACCTACAATAGCAAAGGCAATTCTAAGCAGCAAAAGCAAGGCAGGAGGCATCACAATCCCTGTCTTGAAATTATACTACAAAGCTACTGTAATAAAATCAACATGGTACTAGAATGAAAACAGACTTGAAGATCAGTGGAATAGATTGGAAGATACAACCACAACCACAAACTCACTCAACCACCTTATCTTTGATAAAGGCACCAAACGTGTTCTCTGGAAGAAAGACAGTCTCTTTAACAAATGGTATTGGAAAAATAAGCTATCCATATGCAGAAGACTAAAACTAGACCCATGCCTATGACCATGTAATAAATTAAAATATAAATGGATCAAAGATTTATAAGTAT
>PVJX010041464.1:0-14639 GCA_004027295.1 Dolichotis patagonum
ACCCTTTTGATATAATTGCATGTATATTTGCATGGGTAAGATGGATGACCATATTGCTGTTTTTGTCAGATCATGGAGCAGAACTGTTAACAGTCTCACTGTTTGAATGTCTACTTTACATGTTTTAACTTTGTAAATTGAACAACTATTTCCAAGAAGTCAGTATGTAATTTGTCAAGCAATAATTTCTTAGGTTTTTCTGTTGTTGTTCTTTTCCTTTTTTCCTTGGAATACTGTATTGTTGCTACCCTTTATTCTGTTTTGTTTTGTTTTTTTTCTCTTTAAATAAAATTATTTAAAATTAAAAAAAATTTGTGTCTTTAGTAATCTTTGACTTTTCTAGATTTTTAACTCTTCAAGATTATAAAATGATATTGTTTTTACCCCTTGTCTCTAAGTAAAAAATGCTTGTCATAGTAGATATTCAACAAATGTTCCTCGAAGGGATAAAGGTGTGGTTAAAATGCTATTAACCAGGGTAGGAGGAACAGTGAAGATGTATAATATGCATTTAGATTATGACAGCCATGATTGACAGTAGAGTCTGAACTAAGAGAAAGATTTTTCAGTGACTGGGAATTTTCAGGTGGAAAAACACAAGGCAAAGAGCTTCCATAGGAAGAAAGGGTGTGTAACAGACAGATTAAAGAACAAAGAACCAACACAGAAAAGTGAAGAAACAAAAGAGGAAAATTTATCTACATGTAGCTTTATCTACTGAAATTCTTGGCCAGAGACTTTTTGAAAATATCCAGTAGAATTGACTGAATAATAACAAAAGTCATAAATTTACTGGTTGCTTAGTACCAGCTTGATGTGGTACAGAGCAGGCAATAATTAATTAATAAATTAATATTGAGAATTGATTGGGGTGTACTGATGACTGCGGGAAGTAGTTGGGGGTGAGAATTGAGAATCTCCCAGGCCTGCATGACTTGTGTTGAGGTCTGCAGCTGGCTTACAGACAGATTAGCTTTTAAATCAGTGGTCAGAGCTGAGACTAGAAAAGTCTGCGAAGTTCTGCTGCCCCAGAGTGAGAGAAGGCTGCTGAGCACTTGGTCCCATCCAAATTCCTTCTAGCTCAGCAGTCTGGTTAGCAGATAATCAGATAACTGTGATCTGCTTCGGTGTATTTCCCAAAAACGCATTGTTCCTCAACCCTTGAATCTTGTGTGTGTCAGCAGTTCACCCCCACTACATACTGCAGTCATCAGTACACCCCCAATCAAGCTGTGTACCTATTAAAGGCCAGGTACACCGTACCTCTTGGTATTAGTCTATCAACTGGCTTGGATCACCCTGGTGCCCCTTGTAACTAAAATACATATCTTGTCTCTGTTTTATTCTGTCACTGGACCCCTGATCTGGAGATCAGTGGTCCTAGGCCAGGTCCCTGATAACTGCTAATGAACTTTTACAGATGAAAAAGGAATCAAAAGGTTTTCTCCATGTTCAAGAAATACTCTGAGTTGAAACAAGTGATGGAGAACTCGAGATACTCTATTTAGCAGTTTATAGCCTTTTTTTACTGAAGCCACATACTTTGACACATAAATACACACTTGTAATGTTCACTGAGTGTTTCATGCATATTTATTTTGTTTAAACCACACCATCTCAGTTCCTTAGAAACACAGATTTAACTACCAGCAAAATTGCATTGTAAATTCATGCTTTGGAGCATCTCTCAGCTGTAATCATATAACCATAACGTCTGAAAACTTGAAAAAAATTTAAAAAGCACAGATGCATCTGACTACTGGCCTAGGTTAGGCTACAGTAGGAATCAGCTCTAGAATCTCGGTGACTTACAACAGAATATTTAATTTATTTCTCAAACTACTTTCCTATTGTGACGTGATGCGAGGCTTTGTGCCATGGTACCCTCACCTTGACTCGTTGGTGTGTGGCAGGACTACCACAGGGGCATCACCAGCTGCTATGGCAGAGGGAAAGGAGGATGGTGAGACATACTCTGGCTCTTTACCCTTCACTTAGAGGACATGCCAGTCAGCTCATGGTTCATTCACTAAAACAAATCACAAGGTCACACAAAGATAAAGAGGTAAAATCCTACAAAGTGTTTGGGAGGAAATGTGGAAATATTTGTTAGGTGGAGATAATCACTTATAACCATGCTTAAATTAACACTATCTTGGCCTCAAAATTAAGCAGAAATAAACAGTGGTGAGAAGAGAATAAATAGTTCTGGACTCCAGGGGCCAGACACAGGAAGGGTTAGCCAGGTGTTTAATTCTCTTGGTGTCAAAATGTCCACAAAGGCTATAAATTACTGTACTTAAGGAGTGAAAATATCCCTGATGTTGCCTCCTAACTAGGATCTGAAATAAATTGCCAACTTGTTCCATAATTCCAGTAGGTGATATCCTTCTGATCTTCATAAATAAAGAGTCCTAAACCATATGTTCAAGGGTAGCTTGAGGAACTGGTACAAGCAAGAGCAAAACATTTCAGAGTTGGAGATGTGTAAACATACAAAGAGTGAAGAACAGCCCCACTTATATTCAAGATGAATATCCAAGCTCAAATATTAAATCACACAAAGAAAACTAAAGCTTAGATATAAAAAAATCTATTATAAAATGAATTCACTCAATTTATTCAAAAAGGTATTGTCTGATAAACTTAATTTACAATTTTCAAAGACAATAGAAATGATAACATCTAAATGACAGTTCTGAGCATAATAGGGAAGAAATGAAAGAAGACCCTCTAAATATGAAAAAAGAACCATAATAAAATTTTGGGAAAAAAAATTACTGAAAAGAAAAAGGTCAGCATAAACTCAAGATTGGATAGAGCTGAAAAAATGATTGGCTAATTAGAAGATGGTAGTGAGGAATGTTTAGCAAAGATAACATAGTGATACACTTTTTTTTAAAAAAGGGAATATTTTTAAAAGTATGAAGACATAAGTGATATGGAAACATAATCGAGAAGTTTCAATAAATATTTAATAGGATTTCTAGAGTAAGAAAGTAGTGGGAATGTAAGACAAAAATGTGGAAAGAAAAATACAATCGACTAGTATTAAAAAGGGCCTATCTATCCTCAGATAAAAGTGCGTATCAAGAACTATGCAGAACTGATAAAAGAAAACCACATTTATATGAATCACAATGAAACAACAAAAGATGTGATAGGGGTGCAGAAACATTTTTGCTAAGACTGAAAATTTTAATAGTGAGTAAAATTTTAACAGTGAGTAAAAATTAGACTGAGAAGCTACAACAGTAGATGCCAGGCAACAATGTAGTGATGCCTTCGCATGTCTAAGGGGACAGAAATATCAGCCTGGGATTCATTAGTGAGCTGTAAATTTATTCAAGACAGAGGAAAAATAAAGACACTCACAGGTCTATAAAGGCTAAGAGACAAGGGCCGTTCATTATTCAAAGAACCCCCTACACTGCTATTTAGAATAAAAATCAGTAACAGAAAGTAATCTAATGGGGGAAAAGGTTGATATTGTAAAAAAAAGAAGAGAAAGGTTAGAGGACAGAAGCATATTAGTGTCTTTAGCAAGATCACACTATTTTAAAAGAGAGTGATAATGATTAAGATACAGGAGTATAACTTGGAGGTTCTATATGAGCAGGGGAGAAAGGAAAGAATATAGATGCAAACATCTATCTATCTATCTATATTAGATTATCTTGATTTCCCTCTTCCTCCCTCTTTCACAACATATGTCATAGGAGCCAGGGAATACTTGCTAAATTAAATAGAATGTGGGTGCCATTGAAATAAAAAAATTGTTTGGAGTTGGAGATTTGGATTAACTTTGTGTTCCATCAAGATCTGTCCAAAATAAATACAAAAAAAATTCAATTATGTGAAATCATTAGCTATTTCAATTTTTTATAATATGTAACCTTTGGAGAGAGAAGAAAACCACAAGAAGATGATCCATATGCATTTAAAGTGGTAATTTGGTTGAGGTCACTGTAGATTTTATCTAGTCTTCTACATGTTTTACATTTCCCCTGACCTTACTCTACTATGGTCACTCAACTGCAAATGCCAACTTTTAGAGAGATCAGTCATCCAAGAAAAGTTCAGTTGTTGCTAATGCACATAAAAGTACAAGGATAAAAAAGTGTATTTGTATTTTGAAAAGCATATTTAGAAATAAAGTTTGGGAACGTACCACAGTGAAAAATTTTGTTATTCAAATATTAAAAACTTTATTTAATATAAATAACAAAGCACATACAGCATCATGGAAGCTAAGAGTTTCAGTTTCAAGCCTTTGATTTGTGACCAAGGGGCTATGTGGATGTACAGAATGCATTTTATCTCCCCAGGCCTCAATATTCTTGTGTGTAACATGGGGAACTTGATTAGATGAACTCTGCTGAGTCTCTTGGTGTTTTATAGGTCTGTGATTCTAGTATGCTTTGTAGTCTGGACATTCTTGCTAGTTGAGATGCCTTATGCCTGAGAGTTCTAGAGCCAGGACCACACTGTTCCATGCTACAGGCTGTCTACCTTGTGTCTTCTAATCCTACAGGTAGCAGTGCTGTGAGTGCTGAGCAGCGTGAGAAGTGACAAGCAGAACGATAGAATGAACCCAATGATGGAGTGCCCAGGGAAAGCTTATCCATCAATTCCCAACTGATGTGTTTATGCAAATACTGGATGGGATGTCTCTAAGTTTGAAAAGATAATTTCAATGGCACCTTTGTCCAAGGAAAAAAGTGAACAGTGAGAAGTATTGTTCACAGAGATTGGCCCCAGCTGAGATAATGATTTTGGCAGTGGACCTTTTTATTTCATCGGTGACATTTATCATGAAGCAATATTCAGGATCTTGATTGGAGGGTCATGCTGTGAAATACAATGAGTGTAATATCTAGAAAACAAGGGAGAGCAGATGTAGCTGGATTGTATAATCTAGAGTGACACTCATTATCCTTATGAAAGGAATAGCTTATCAAGCTTGAAAGATGGAAAAATAGATGCAGCCAAGATGGTCAGAATTCTGCCTGGTTTAAAAAGATGCCTGTAATTTCTATATCTGGGAATAGTCATTATGAAGTAGGATGTCATTATACCAGTTTTTATAGCACACAAGTGTTCTTTATAACAGACTGTGTTGCTTGGCTTTCTCCTCTGCGGAGATGTTTAATTTTGCTCAGGTGGTATTTCTTGGATCATGGAGAAAAGTTAGAGCCCAATGAGGTGGTCAGGAAATGGACTTTTACAGATATGGACTCTTGATTTCAGGATCTAAAAGACAATGAAAATGTAACATAAAAATGCTTGCAAGAAAAGAATGGAAGGCTTTTGCAAAATAATATGACATTATTTTCAATAAATTCATACTATGTGGAAACATTTTTTCTTTATTTTATTTTTGGGTATTGTTAGAGTGGAACAATTGAAATAAACTGCCGAATTTCATATTGACACAATGGCTTCATTTATGAGTTCTTATGTCCTTTGGTATTTGAGTTTATGAAATCTTTTATGGTATTTTAATATAAAAGAATAATTTTGTTTCTCTCTGCAAAATACTTTTATCATGAAAAATTATGAGTGTTTGGGGCTTCCTCTTTTGGCCATTGCTACAAGAGTCAGATTCCTCAGAGAGAGGTTACAGAGCCTGAATAAAGAAAAAGGAGTTCCCATGCCACATATTTAGTTAAAATGCCATCTAACAAAAGAATCTTCCATGCTTTATTTTCTGGAACCAACCTCGAATCTTCTGGAGATTCTCAATATCACATTTTATTATTTTACTAATAGAATACTGAACTCTGCTGCATTACAAATATTTAAGTTTTACATGTATGTTTTAAATTATTTAAAGCAATGCCCTTATTTTCAGTGTACATATTTGAATCTCTTCTTAAAAATATATTTAACCTTACCTGCTGCCACTCTTCTTATTTTCAATTTAGTTACTCAAGGTCACTTCTGTGATGAATATTCTATCTTCTGAAATTTGTTCTCTTTTGAGCACAAGAGATTTTCTCTCTCATGGACTCAGAAATAATTCCTGAAAAGCTGTGGTGCAGAGGAAATCTCAGGATTTGCTCATATATAAATAAAACACACAAAACAACACATTAAGCTTGGAGGTCAGACATTTAGCAGAAACATGATAGTTGCTCTCCACATTCTTCCTGTAGGTAGAAGTTTAATTTACTGGAAAAGTTGTTTTTTGAAATATTCCAGGTTGTGGTATTATTTCCAAAACATGTCAAAGATTGGTTCTTTATTCCTGAATGGCACATCTTCCTTAAAGCTATATCTGTCTGACCTGATGCTGGGCTAGACAGATACCTTAAAATCCTTCTTCACCTTCTCCCTTTAACTCTGTGACCTACCATGGATTGTAAACTAATGACTAATAGACTAACTCCTGGTGCCTTCACAGAGTAAAACATAAATACCTGAATATCTTTAGATGATTGTATTATGTTTCTCAAATCGCCTCCTTCTCTGTTGTATTTCACCAGCATCACAATCTGCAGGGCCTCTATTAGGTGACACTTTGTTGGAGATGTACAGATAACACTCTGCATGCTACAGCCCTCGGATTTTAAGTAGACAGCCTCCTTTTCCTCTTTTGGGAGGTGTTTTCTGACTTTCTGCCTTCCCTCCTTGCTTCATTGCTTTCTCACATACACTGCCTTAAGCATATAGCACTTGATGATCCTGTAGGCAGTTGTGGTTTCCATCTGGCTTCCCTGAGTCAGGACAATCCAAACAGAGGATGCTATCCCAAGTCAGGCGTCCTCAGTTGGTTGTCTCGGTTGCAGTGTATCTAGAAAGGCAGAGCAAATGGCAGCCAATGGAATGGCTATTACTGAGTGATAAGTATACAAATTTATAAATAGATACAAATTTTTTAGTTTGAAATATTTCTACAGCTACAGGACTACAGAGAAGTGTACAAAACAAATTCTTTGTATAACCTTCACTGAGCTTTTCCTAGTATACAACATCTAATCACAGTAGATTATATATCTTACTTGACTGTATTTGAATTTCATCACTTTTCCCCCTAATATTATCTTTCTGTTCCAGGACTCTTGGATACCATATTGCATTTAGTCATGTGAAAGTTTCTCTCTTTCTTCGTCTTTCATAATTCAGACACCTGAAGAGTACTGGTCAGTTGTTTTGTAATGTCTCTCACTTTGAGTTTGGCTGTATACTCATCAAAGTTCCTACACAAATAGAACCAATAACATGTGAGCAGGTGTACACACACACACCACACACACACACACACACACACACACACACACACACAACCAAGGGGGAACTCATGCAGCTGTGGAAGCTGGCAAGTCCCAAATAAACGTTGCTGATTTCTCAGTGTGAGTCTGAAGGCTGTTGTAGAACAAGGAATAGCAGATGTCCTAGACAGAAGGACGAATAGGTGATCTAGTTGGGAGGCCATCAGGCTCCCTGCTGTTTGTCCTGTCTGAGAACCAGGAGTATCAGCCTACAGGAGATGCTACCTTCTTGCCCTGGTCCCTTTTTGGCTGGGAACTGAATTGAGAAACAAGGGTGTAAGTGGCCCTTAAGCTCATATGATACTCTTCAGTGGACAGGTCCATGGCTGCTGGCACTGAGTAAGCACCACTTATAAACAAAATTTGGACTCCTCTGATTTCCAGCTCTCTAATGACTTATTTAAACCTGGCTTCTTATTTTGCCTCCGTACTTATTCCTTGTAAAAAGAATGATCTTGCGGGTGATTTTTTTCCCCACTCACAGCATCAACTAACATTTCAGTTCTCTTTCAGCTTTATTGAATTTATAAAGAATTTACACATCCATTATTTATTATGAATTGAACTTACGATCAGCTGTTGCCTTTTAGGGAGAATGAGCTCACCTGTATCCACATAACCTAACTCTCATAAGTGATCCCGAGGCCACCTGTGTCAGCAAGACTCAACTGTTTACTCCAGGAAATTCTTACCGAGGAAAATAAGACTATTAGCCAGTAAAGCTCCCCGCTGTTTACTTCAGGAAGTTTCTGGAAACTGATTTGTTCAGTGAAACAGTTTGCGCATCTGGGCAAACAGCCCTCCTTTTGGGACAGTGGACCACAGAACTGAGCGAGCAGCTCCCTTATCAGACAGCAGCTGACTTGTCCGGGCTCTTCCCAAGAAACTTGCTTCCATGCCTGCCAATGTAGAAGCATTATGTTACACTTTTTGCTATTTTGTATCTTGAATACCTGCTCCAAATTGGTTAAGACTGCAAGTAATAAATATCTTTCACACACTACCACTTCCTACAAGAGGAATACAAAAGACAAGGTTCTGCTGCTAAATTAAGTAGGTAAACTTAATATTCTTTGATCTGTAAGTTTTCTCTGCATCTTTTGGCAAGGTAATCCTGGGTGAACAGCTCTCCTGAAGCATTCTCACATTGGGGTTAGTAGTTGGATCTTACATAGTTGTACCTGATAAAAATAAGAGTATTTTACCTCTCAGATATGGAATGTTTAGAAACAGCACAGATTTTTTTTTTGAGTCATAGTATTCATGTATGAGTTAGTGCATGGTGAAGAAATAATGAGAGAGGAGGTCTTGTTATTTTATTCACCTGTTGGGGCTTCGATTTATACTCCTGCTAAGCTCAAGAGTCTAATACTCCTTTTCCTCCTCTTTGTGCCCCATCCAAAGTGAGAACCAGTAGCTGAGATATTTATTCTACCTAACAGTGAGAAAGAGACAATAAAGGTCACCATCTATTAATCAATGAGTAAACCCTGATTTTTAAACATGCAGATAATTAAAGCAAATATCTTTGCTGGATATATTACTCAATACTTGCCTTCTTTCTTTTTTTAAATTTTATTTAAACAGAAAAAACAAAACAAAACAAAATACAATAAAGGGTAGCAACAATACAGAATTCCAAGGAAAAAAGGAAAAGAACAACAAAAAGTCCTAAGAAATTATTACTTGACAAATTACATACTGAGAAATAGTTGTTCAAATTACAAAGTTAAAACATTTAAAGTAGACATTCAAACAGTGAGACTGTTAACAGTTCTGCTCAACGATCTGACAAAAACCGCAATATGGTCATCCATCTTACCCACTCAAATGTATGTGCAATTATATCAAAAGGGTAAAATTAAACACAACAAAACAGAGCAAAGCGGATCACAAGAAAGCAATGTAAGACACAAAAATTTCAAAGCTAGACAATCGGAGATATCCACTCTCTATCATATTGACTCTTGTTTTCTTCCAAATAGTTGTTCATATTGTCACATACAGGGAATTCACATGAAACAACATAGCATGGAATTGATCTGAGCAGGACGAAGAGGGCACTTCACATCTTCAAGACCAGACATTAGGGAAGCCAAGAATGGCTGTCATAGTGTCTCTCATTCTCCTCAAAACAGCTGTCCATACCTTCATATGTGTTGAACTTAAACAAGCAAAGAAAGCTAAGATCACTTTGAACAAAAAGTGATAGTTTTGCTGGACTTCACATCATGACATTATGGAATGAGCACTGGGTATTGTAGTGTCTCTTTTCCTTCAAAGTAGTTGTTCATTTCAACATGTGTTATATAGTTGGTTCTTATAAACTGTTTATAAGCTCTATACATGCATGAGTCTCTAAATGTATATCTATCTTTTCTGTATTAGAGGTAAAAACAAAACAAAGCAAGATAAAACAAAACAATTCCTAGAAAAGCATGAGGCAAAAAAGTCACATAAAACCGCAATACTAGGTGATCTACAATGGTTACCCTGATGTCTCAGCAGTATATAACAACATTAATAAAAACGAAGCATTGGAGACATTATAAGACTCAAAAGCAAGTAATAATCAAATCAGAGTGGGTATCTTAGTGAATCTTGTCATCTTCAGTGTAGTTGCCTATACTCTTAGACTTGATGCTATCAATCATAACAGATTTAAATAAAATCAGTCAATACAAAGTAGCAATCTAACAAACCAGATTCAAATAAGATCAGTCCTAATAAGTCAGTACAAGTTATAAAGGGCTTCAGATTAAGTTGATAGGAAATTAGGGATGATTAGCATAATATGTTATTTTTGGAATAGCTGACCGTGTCCTCAAGCCTAGCGTAAGTAGACAAACCGGAACAGCACGTAATCCATCCAAGCAGAGTGGTGAGAATAATGTAAATTTTAAATCTTGTTACCCAATTAACAGTATCCTCTGCCTCTCTTTTTTAGACAATTCCTCCCCTTTCACTCCCATGGGATTCACTGCTTGTTTTGGGTCCCACGGCCTCCCTATATAGAGCATCTCAATGGACCCTATCTCCTGATCTACTCTGCCTGTGTTTCTCTCTGTTAATATTTCAAGGCCATCTATACTAGAGATTACAGCCAATCTTCTCTGCCTTATTTCTGCTGTTCTGCTTTTCTGCCATTGGTTGTCTATTTTTCTGTTCCACCCCACTATCTGCCCTGTTCACTGAGGCCTCTCTGCCACTATTCCTGATATGCTTGTATTCTTGTTCTCTCTCCCTAGAATGTCCTTCAGCATTTTTTGTAGGGTTGGAATAGTGGTTACAAATTCTCCTAGTTCCTCTTTGTCATGGAAACATGTTGTTTCTCCATTAATTTCTAGAGAGAGTTTTGCAGGATACATCAATCTGGGCTGGAGATTGTTTTCCTTCAGCACTTGAATTACTTTACTCCAAGCTCTTCTTGACCTGATGGTCTGTGTGGAGAAGTCTGCTGTGATTTTGATGGGTTTTCCTTTATAGGTGATCAGTTTCTTTTCTCTGATAGCTTGTAATATTCTGTTCTTATATTGAATTTCTGGGATCTTGATTATTATGTGTCTGGGTGTAGCTGTTTGGGTTGTAGGTGGCTGGAGTTCTGTATGCTTCATACCTCTGCATATCATTTCTTTTTTCTATGCTTGGGAAATTTTCTTTAATAATTTCTGTGAATAGCCTTTGTAATTCCTCTGTTTTGATTCCTGCTTCTTCACTCACATGCTTTATTCTTAAGTTATAGATCCTCTTGTTGTCTTCCAGTCTTTGTATCTTTACTGCCTGCTCCCTTGTTATTTTTAAGAGATCTTCCCTTTCATGATCACACATTGCAAGCCTGTATTCAATTTTTGGTAGTCTATCTATGGTTTCTTTCAAGCAGTTTTGCCAGCTTTCTATGGAGTCTTTAGTTTCCTGATAATCTCTTTGAATCTGCTTCATAAATTCTAGGTTTATTCTGTAATCTTCATTAAATTTTTCTCTCCTTTTGTGTTCCTCCATTCTTCTGTCTGTGTCTTCTTGAGAGGTACCCAGCCTTTCTTTTATTAATCTACTTATCTGTTGTTTAATTTAAATTAATATTTCAGTTTTGGTCCCGCTTACGAGGTCCTGAAGATATCTCTTTATGTCTGTTAACGCTATGTTTGATGTTGCATGTTTGCTGCCCTCATTCTCTTTTGTATTTACCTCTCCTGGATCAATGTTCTCAGGGTTGGGGGCTGGGGTTTTTTTCTTATTTCTCCCTTTCATCATGTTTTTGGTTCCTTCCATACAAGTGTACAGTGTAATTCCCAGACCCTTTTCTTGTTGGTTAAGGCTCCTCTAGAGGGCGCAGGCTAGGAGCTTTTGTCTTCTTCAATAGGCTATCAGAGATTAAAGTTCATGCACAAGCAGTGTGCGCTGGCTCCTCCCCTCCAGGGCAGTCAACCTTTGCAGGCCTTCACTGCGTCAGTGTGTGCCAATCTCAGGGAGTTAATTGGTAGGGACTCACCGGGTCCCGGCCATGGGCACGGCCTAGTCCAAGCAGATTCCACCAATCCTCTTGACGAGGAGAGCAACCAACTGAAGTCATTTCCTTATGCAGTTAGGGCTCTCCTGCCCAAATCCAAATGTCATCCAGTCGGTTTCCCCTTTCCCGTGGGAGGGTCTTATTCCCATCATTCACCGCGTGTTGATGCTGGTCCCCAAAAACTGCTGGGCTCCCCGACCTCTGACTTCAGTGCAGCTGCAGTGCGAATTCACGGTGACTCTGGGTGTGTTGCGTGCATCACTGGTCCGCGCGAGCCACATGCAGGGCTGTTCAGCTCCGTGCTCTGGTGGCTCAAGTCAGTCGCTTTGGCGCGGATCATATTGTCAGGTCTCCGGCAGGGATTCAGGCGGCTCGAGGAGGGTGCTGTGCTTGCTGATCTTAACTTATCTTAAGGTAACCCCAGGACCTCATATTCGAGTGGTTTTTTGCACTTTATTTTCTTTGTGGGTTGTGAGAGTCCGTCTCTTTTTGTTTGGGTCTCTCCAGGGTGTTTTATTCTGGCATTTGAGCTGTCTCTCTCAGACAGGGTCCCTCTCCTGCTACCTACTGGTCCGCCATCTTTTCTGTCTCCACAATACTTGCCTTCTTTCCCACTCACATTTATCATCATATAAAAGAAAGAGTGTGTTTCTTGACCTTTTATAAGACTTATTTTTATATAGCAGGAACAAAGTGTATTTTAATACAGCTTTGCAGTCAGCATACAATTAGATTGAGGCAGAATTTATATAAATCCATTCTAGATTATTTTTGAAATGTTTTTAGTAGAGCTTTGACATGAAATTTTTGTTTGTTTGTTTGTTTTAAACATGAGAATTGGTCCTGTGCTATAAAATGCTCAACCCAAAGTTTATTTTTAAAATATTTCCATCAAGGACATTTTTACTTTACTATTTGATTTGAAAACACCTTTCTGATAAATAAACTAGGAAGACTTCATAAAGGGAGTAAGAGTTTCATTTTAACAAGTAGATGACAGGAGAGGGAGGACTGAAAGAAGATTCCTTAGAATGATGAAAAGAGAGAAAATGTGTAACTGTGTCTGGCTACCACTTCTGTCTAACGTAGCAACTCTTAACCATAGTCCTTATTTCAGTGAAGTCTTTCTTGGGGGCAAGGATTTATCCATGGTCTTCATTTTCTTTCATCACTGCATTGAAATACTTGCTTTTTTCCAGATCTTATTTCCCATCAAAATTTTCCATAGGCCATAAATATTTTGCTTTTAATGTTTTGTGTTTCCAAGATTAATGGTCAACTGCTCCAAAAATGGGCATCTGAGATGAACACACATTTCTCAGATGAAGATATACAAATGGCAAATACATGAAGAAATGTTCACCATCACTAGTCATTTGAGAAATGCAAATTAAAACAGCATTGGGATTTCATCTCACTGAAGAAAGAATGGCTACCATCAAGAAAATAACCAGTAACAAATGTTGGTGAGGCTTTGGGGAAAAAGGGACGCTGCTCCACTGTTGGTGGGAGTGTAGACTGGTGCAACCACTATGGAAATTAGTATGGATATTCCTCAAAAAACTAGGATTGGAATTCCATTCAACCCAGCTGTTCCCCCTTTGGGTATTTTCCCCAGAAAACTGAAAAGGTTATGTCACAGTGATGTATGTGCACCCATATTCATAGCAGCACAATTTGTAATAGCTAAATCTTGGAAACAATCAAGATGGCCATCAACTGCAGAGTGGATGAAAATGATGTGGTATTTTTATACAATGGACTATTACTCAGCTATAAAAAGGTGATCTTGAGGCCTTCATAGGTAAATGGAGACAACTTGAGATTATCCTCATAAGTGAAATAAATAAGAATCATATTTATAAATATCACATTGTGTCTCTAGTGTAAATACTAATAAGAACTGCAGGAGTAATAAAACCCAAAATGTGTAATTGCTATTGTAAAAAAGAGAGGAAAAGAAAGTGATTTAAAGGATATAACTGCATATATGTTTAAGTATGTAGGATTGATAACCATATTACTAAGTTTTTGTTGGATCATTGAACAGAACTGTTCACAGTCTCGCTGTTTGAATGCCCACTTTGTATGCTTTTATTTTGTAACTTGAACAACTATTTCTCAGATGACAATATGCAGTTTATCAATTAATGATTTGTTACTTTTTTTGTGAAGTTCTGTATTATTTCTACCCTTTTTTCTATTTTGCTTTTGTTTCCTCTTTAAATAAAATTTAAAAAAAAGAGTAATGGTCAAATCTATGTTCCACAAAATTTATAGCTGTTTATTTATTTATTTTTCTTTTTTTTAATTTAAAAGAGAATAAAACAAAAGGGGGCAGTACAGAGCATATCAGAACAGGACAACATAGGCAACACAGTACTTTACATTAAGTCAACTGGACATCAACAGTATCTAACACCATATCTCTTACTCTGCTATAGTTGAGCATAGTTTCAAATACAATAATATCAAACATAACACAATAGTATAAAGTCATGCATAGAGTGAAAGAATTCCAGGGCTTTCTGATCCGAATAACAGAAAATGATCAATGGGTATTATAATATCTCATTTTTGATAAAAAAGAAAAAAATTTGTTTGAACTATCACACATATTCAAATTCCAATAAGACACAATGTGGTAGATAAAACCAATGGTAGTAGAACAAAAAAAGCATGGTAGGACTTCTAAGAAGGATAATATTAAATCAGCAATAGCTGTCATAATGTTTTCTTCAAAACAGCTGTTCATATCATCACGTATGATATAGTCAAACAAAACAGGATAATACCATTCCAACTGATGATTTAAAACTTTGAAAGACTTCGAAGCTATGAGATGGGGCCTCATGCTT